>ML287166.1:1371-52534 GCA_005239495.1 Nicotiana undulata
GTTTGTTTTAGAGGTGGAGATTGTGATGACCCAAAAGGTCATCTTAAATAATTTAAGTTGTATCTGTGTTTCGAGGCTCCAAGAGCCTCCGTTAGTCTCACCTTGATATGCGTGCGCAACCCGGGCGTGTAGCCGGGAAGCTATTATGTGAAAATTGGATAAAAATATGAGTTTTGATAATTAATAAATGAATATAGTTGACTTTGGTCAACATTTCTAGTAAATAGACCCGGACCCATGATTTGACGGTCCCGGAGGGTCCGTAGGAAAATATGGGACTTGGGCATATGCCCGGAATCGAATTCCGAGGTCCCAAGCCCGAGAAATGAATTTTTAAAGAAAATTGTTTTCTGAAAATAATAAAGGATTTTGAAAATGAATAATTATGTGAAAACCGTGTTGCCGGGCCCGTATTATGGTTCCGGAGCCCGGAACAGGTTTATTATATGTTATGTGACTTATCTGTGAAATTTGGTGTAAAACGGACTTGAAATGACGTGATTCGGATTAAAAATGGGAAATTTAGAAGTTTATGAAGTTTAAGAAATTTCTAAGAGTTTTGAGGTTTAATTACGTGTTTTTGATGATATTTTGATGATTTAAAAGCTTGAATAAGTCCGTAGGATGTATTGGGAGACGTGTGTGTCTTTGGTTTTGAGACCCGAGGGCTCGGGTGAGTTCCGGGTAGCTAACGGGGTGTTAAAGAGTCAAAAATCTGGTGTAAGTTGCTGTTGCTGGTGTTTCAGGTTTTGCTCTATGCGATCGCGTAGGTCTATCTGCGATCGCATAGAGATAGGTGAAGGGGGAGGTCAGTTCCTCTATGCGATCGCATAGCACTGTTCGCGATCGAATGGAGGTATATGATGTCTGGGCAGGGGATGGCTAGGTACTCTACGCGATCGCATGGTCTAGCTCGCGATCGTGCAAGGTGGGGTCCTTGGGCTATGCGATCGCACTCACTTCTTCGCGATCGCAGTGAAGGGGGATCCCAGGCTCTTCTTCGCGATCACATTCTTTCAGCCGCGATCGCAGTGCATGTGAACCAGACTCTCCGCGATCGCATTCCCATTCCCGCGATCGCAATGTACATTTCGCCCAGTTATTTAGAAAGTCCAAAAACAGAACACTCTACACGGGATTTTATTATTTTCAACCTCCTCCTTCTTCTCCAACCTCCATTTAGGACCTCCAAGCCAATTCTTCCTCCATAGCCTCGTGGGTAAGTATTTTCTACATCGTCTTCTTCCATTTTCCATCATTAATCACTAGATTCTAGGCCTAAAAACATGAAATCAAAGTGAGAAATTGGGTTTTTGGGTAGTGTTAGGTTTTTGGGAAAATTGGGTGATTCAACCTCAATTTGGGGTCGAATCTTAAAACTAATCATATATTTGAACTCGTGGGGTTATGGGTGAACGGGTTTTGGTCCGAACCTCGAGTTTAGACCACGTGGGCCCGGGGTCGAATTTTGGAAATTTTGAAAGAAAGGTAGGAATTGTGTATTTAGGCTATGGGATGGTGTTATTGAGTTATTATTGATACACTTAAATTAATTATGCTTAGATATTGTGGTTCCGGAGATGAATTCAAAAGGAAAAGCGGTCATAGAGGGTTGATTGTTATACTTTGGACCGAGGTAAGTGTCTTGCTTAACTTTGGTGAGGGAATATGTATTATTTGCTATGTGCTAAGTGAATATCATGTTCATTGCATAGGTGAGGTGACGAGTACCTATGCAATGTGTGTCAAGCATGCCCGTGAGTCTATTTTGATAGAAATTGCAGTATTTTCTTCCATGCTTAGTATATTAGGAGATTGTCTTTGGTAATTTATTCTTGATTGAGAGTATTGACTATTGAGTTTGAGAAGTATTGATACGAAAGATAATACAAGTGTAGGGTATGTGATTGAGGTGATTGGTTATAGCTGAGACCCTTGTCGGGCATTTTCTTGAGCTGCTAATTGATGTTTCCCCCTTGTCGGGTATTTTGAACTGCTTATTTCCACTATGCTGTACTCCTTGCCATGTTGTCTGTGATTGTTTGGTGAGGAAGAGCGTAATGCACGAAGGGTGATGCCGTGCCATGTTATTTGATTATATTGCATAGTGAGGAAGAGTGTAAAGCACGAAGGGTGATGTCGTGCCATGATTCATATTTATTATAAGCACGAAGGTAAATGTCGTGCCATGACTTTTATTGATTATAAGCACGAAGGTAAATGCCGTGCCATAATTCATTGTACATCGCATTGTGAGGAAGAGAGTAAAAGCACGAAGGGTGATGCCGTGCCATGATATTTGATTTCATTGCATTGTGAGGAAGAGAGTAAAAGCACGAAGGGTGATGCCGTGCCATTGTTTACTTTTCTGACATTTATATTGTTTCATTGTCGATTATGCTGGATTGTTCTCGGGATCACTTCTATCTGTCGATGTGACTGCTTTATTTCATGTGTCCCCTTTTTACTGTTCCCGTATCCCCTACTTGTCGATTTATCTCATGCCTTGTGTTATTCTCTGTTGCTGTAGAAGGACAGGTTATCGTAAATGTCAAGTCTAGCCTCGTCACTAGTTCGACCGAGGTTAGGCTCGGCACTTACTCAGTACATTGGGTCGGTTGTACTGATACTACACTGCACTTCCTTGTGTTGTGCAGACCCTGCTACCGGACCCCGTGGAGCGTTCTGAGGGAGATACCTTCAGTCCACGTCAGAGCTTCGAGGTATACACTGGCGTTCGTGGATCCCGAGGCTTCTTTCCTTTACCGCTTCATTGTCTTCCTCTTTTATTTCCAAGACAGTGTTGTACTTTCATTCCAGACTTGTATTTAGTATTCTAGTAGTTAGTCCGTGAGATTGTGACACCCCGGTTTTGGGAGTTTACGTTATTTTATGATTGTTATGTTCTTACTTTCCGCATTTAAGCTTCGTTATTTTTATTAGCAATGCTTGAGGGAATTCTGTCGGGAATATGAAAGAAGGAAAAAAAAAACATGTTATCGATTTTGGGTTGAACAGTTGCCCCACTATTATCTCAGAATGTGATAGAAATTGGTCAAAGTTGATGAGTTAGTGTTTTATTCCGTATTAAATGATTTTACATTGCTATTGCAAGTTATACATTGGCTGGCCTAGCGGGTTCAACGTTAGGTGCAGTCACGGCCTAAAGGGTGGGAATTTGGGTCGTGACAGTAATAGAGTATTCATATTTTTATGGATCTCCTACCGGCTCTGACAAAATCTTACACAGGCTCTGATACCAATTTGAAGGATTAAAATACCCCAAGAATAATTTAGGCACAAGCAAAAACTTCAACAAAGACTATAGAAGAAATTTGTTAAACTAGGGAGAGAATGTGGTATGAGGATTTTTCACAACTCATAAACTCTTAAATTTCTTTACATAATAACTATCTTTCCACAATAGAAAATATGTAGTAGCACCCCTATTTATATTACTACAAAACCAAATTTGACTAGATTTTAGAAAATCTATTCATACATAATTTTGATTGTAAATCCTAATTAGATATAAATTAAGTAAAGTAACAAATATCAAATCTTAGACAACTTAAAAATACTAATTAATCTTGATTTAATCAACTTCTCTTTATAGTTATTAACGTAGATTATCCGCAATTCTATGCAACGTAAAGTTGAAAATCTAGTATCTAATAATTTCTCCAGCAGATACCGCAACTCATTTTAGCTATTTTACTTTTTCAAGTTGGAGCTGAGTTATGGAAGGAAAAGAATTAGGAGGCGTTTGACCGAGCGCTATCTTATACTACTATTCAAATTAATGTAGTTTAACAGATTGTAACAAATTAGCTTATAATATTTTTCCTATATCGTCCATCCTTTGTCACGATAAAACTTAGTTGTAGTTTACAATTAAGAAACTTACGATCTATTTTTTTTTAATTCACTAGTGTCTGACTGAACCCTCTTAATCTTGCCGTGCCGTCCAGTTTGTAGTTTTGTACGACATACTTTAAATATTTGGACATACTAAACATATTACAATTTTATTATACAATTATCAAAATAATTCGTAATTCAAAATTATTAAAGTATTTTTTTAACTTTAATATGACGTTTTATTCATCAAAATAAACTTCCAGCTGGCACTTTAGCTCTTTTTAAGAAAATTATAAATACTACAAGGTTTAGTTTATCAAATTACCTCTATTAAATGCTTTCGAAAGTTGAACAACATTAAAAAGAAGGCTAAATTCATATATTTACCCATCGATCTTGTACTCAAATCTCTCTTACACACATGTTAAATACGAAAATAGTAGTACACACTAAAACTTTTAAAAGTGTCAATTACACATCACTTCGGTGTTTGACCACATCTGCTTAAAGATTGCTATTACACGCGCCAATCGACATCTGACACGTGTCATAAATCGGGAAAAAGAAAAAGAAAAACTGAAAAAATCCCTCTGCCCCACACCCTACTCCACCCATCTCCTCATCTTCCCAAAGAAAAAAATACAGAAATTAAAAAACTCCACCTCCTCTTCATCTCCCCAATCACATCATCTTCTCCACCACCACCATACTACCGCCAACCTTTTCACTACAAGCACCTTCTTCCCTAACTATAGATTCAACTCTTTGCACGATTTTTAACAAGCTTTAACAGTATCCATCACAAATCCTTATAAAATTTCAAATTCAAGCTCAAACCCAAAGCTTCAAACTTGTTAATGGTGTTTTTTGAATTTTATCATAATTAATCACCTAAGTAATTTTTATTCATCAATAATCACAAATTCAAACTAATTTTGTAGGTCATGGAACACATTAATCAACAAGACCCGATTAAAGTTTTAAGCTTTTTAAAAAGATCAATAATGGTGAATTTTATAAGACCCAATAGCTCATCTTTTGATCTTCTTCTTTTTCTTTTTCTTCTTAGTAATGAGGGTTGGAGAGACGAAACATGAAGGGGTAAAAAAAACTAGAATGGGGGTTGGGGAAGAAGACGAAACGGGGGGAGGGGGAGGGTGGAGGGAGGAAACGCTAGGGTGTGGGTTGAGGAAGAAGACATGAGTTATATTTTTTTTCTTTAATTTGAAAAACAAAATAGTTTTAAAAGGGAAATATTTTAAAAAAAAACTTAATTTCAGACGAATTCTGGAGTTTTCACGCGCCTCTTTTATGTGTAATAGACGCGTGTGACGCATGGCAAAAGAGGTGTGTAATTGACACACTTTTAAAAGTTTTAGTGTGCAATACTATTCTCGTGTTTAACAGGCGTGTAAGAGTCATTTGAGTACAAGGTCGATGGGTAAAATATGTATTTCGCCTTAAAAAGAACTATTGCTTCTTTTGATATCCAAGGGTAGGGGTGTTCATAAAAACCCGAAAAATCGAACCAAATCGAAAATCAAACCAAACCGACAAAAAAACCCCGACACTTTTTAGGTTTGATTTGATTTTGGTTTAGAATTTTAAAAACCGATCAAATTTGGTTTGGTTTTGGTTTTTAATAAAAAATAACCGGAAAAACTGAACCAAACCGGCTATAAAAGTAGCTAATTTAAATTTATTATTACACCTATATATATGTATATTTTATAAAAAGTTTCTAAAATTTTATGGTACATATTAGTTATTTATATTTTTAGTCTAGTTCTTTGCTATTATAATAATCTAATTCTTTGCCTTTACATTCTAGTTTGATTGGTAGTTTTCTTTTGCTAAGTACAAGAATTTATTTAGCATAAAAAATAATCGATTTTTAATTGACTACTTTAATTATTCATCACTATTTGATTCAATTATCATCAATATATCTTGGTAAATGATAGCTTTCTCAAAGAGTAATTGATTTGATAGTGTTAAATTGAAAATGTAGTCACCGAAATATGCGTTTGGTAGTGAATATCTCATATTCAAGAAAAAACGCGATGAATAACCGAAAAATCGACAAAAATCGAATCGATAAAAAACCGACTTAATTGGTTTGGTTTGGTTCTAATATTTGAAAAATCGACTTACTTGGTTTGTTTTTTTTTTTAGGAAAAAACCGATCCAAACTGAACCATGAACACCCATATGCAAGGGTATAGTAGAAAATAGTAACCAAGTTAATATGAATTACTAAAGTGACAATTATTTAGAGACAATAATCTTTTTTGAGCTAAAAGTGACTGTTAATTTGGAGAGGAGGGAGTACATACTAATACTAGCATTGATTTGATAACTTGAATTAAGTAGTAAAAAAAACACTTCCTATAACACAGTAAATTCTTACTGATGAGACAAAATTTATTACGCTATTGTTGTGTTTGAGTTCCTTTATACTAGCTGTAGAATTTATTTTCTATTAAATGCCCGTGGCAACGCGTAAATTCTCCTTTATAGATGCAACCGCAACAGCCATGGCATTATAAATACAAGCTCAAATTCAGAGTCCCTACTACATACGTTCTCCTTTGCAACTCCTTAAAAAACTATAACTTCTACCTACGTACAGTTGCAGTGAATTAATTTCAACTGCTGATCACAGGGCTCTTATTTCGTTTTGTTTCTCTTTGCATAGTTCTCATATCATAAAACAAAAAAATGGAAGATGCCATGAGGAGACTTAACCAAGAATCCGATATCCCTCTTCAAACCACCACTTGTACTACGAAGAGATCATGTGGCGCAAACAAAAGATCACTCAAAGACGGTGGTGGTTCATCCGTGGGCGCAGTGAGGTACCGCGGCGTTCGCCGGCGTCCTTGGGGCCGGTATGCAGCGGAGATAAGAGACCCTCAGTCTAAAGAAAGGAGGTGGCTCGGCACTTTTGATACCGCAGAAGAAGCTGCTTGTGCTTACGATTGTGCTGCTAGAGCCATGCGCGGTGTTAAAGCACGAACAAATTTTGTTTACCCTCCTCCTTCTCCTACTCAACGTACTTCTACTAACGATGGGTTAACGTTTCTTAATATTCCTAATTCTTTTAACTATACTTGTGCTAAGTCATTTCCCTATCAGGCTGCTCTAAAGGACTTGTCGAACAGACAATTTTTTCACTCCTCTAATTATTCGCCTTCTTATGGCATTATGGGTGTCAATGGTACTACAGTTGCTACTGCGACGCAGAAAAGCAATGATTCGTTGAACATGCTTCTATTTCGTGAACTTGTTAGTTCGAATTCCTCCAATACTACCACTTCCCTCTCTTCAGACACTGGCTTTATGCCTTTGTATGAACAGCTGCCTTTAATGTTTAGTCGCAATAATACCAGTATTGGTTTGAATTCTTCAACTTCTAATTTGATGAATCATACCACTTCTTCTTCCAATTTTTTACCCACTACTAGCAATGCCATTATTCCCAGCTCCTCCGTTATGACTCTGCCAAAAATCGAAAACGTTCATTCACTCAACAACAACACTACTTGTATTCATGATGATTCGGGGATGGATTTTTTTCCTTCAGAGCCATCTGATTCTGGATTACTTGAAGAGGCCTTAAATGGGTTTTTTCCAAATCCCAAGCCTATCAAGTCTGAGCCATTCCCTTCTTCTACTAAAGGAGAATTATCTGGAGTTTCTAATATTCCACAGCAGATTAATGATGGTTTAAACAGTGGATTTGAATTCTCACAAACGTCATCATCTTTTCCAATGTATCATCAAGGTTATGCAGCAAATCTTCAGGTGTCATCAGGAGACAACATGATGGGAGACATATTTCAGTACCCAGACCTTCTCAATAGTTTTGCTGCTAAGCTGCAGAATTCTTGAACTTTTTGCTGCATCCCACAGTACTATATCTAAACTAGCGATCTAAAAATATCGGTTTTTAGTATGGTATTATTAACAAGAAACATTTTACTAGATGTTTTTTCCCAGTTTAAAGAACTAGGGTTTCGGAACAAAAATTGGGCTTGCTGTTGAATTGTACAACTCTGAAGTTGTATGTATTTCTAGTGTTAATGTAAGGATTGTTCCGAATCATTCCAGTGTTATTTTCTTAATTCTTCCAGTGTTTCTGATTTTAATTTCTGATATTCCTTTTTGTTCTTGGTCTTCCCTTACAACTGTGATATATATGAAGCAATTTCTACACGTTGCGATCTATAAATCAATGCATACAAATAATTTTCTTTGTTCCACTTTCCACTTTAGCTTGGCTCATATGGTACATTTTTTTCTTTGAGTTAGAAGTATTTCTTGCTTTAATATTTTAGTGAATGAGGATCTAACAGAATATTAGCTTCTCAAGTTTTGTTAGATTCTTTGGTGGTAGACAAGAACACGTGTCATTAAGGGTTTGCTTAGACTTGAGATGTATATGCTTTTTGGGAGTTCATGATCAATTGTGTTGACCTTGTATACTTTTTTTATTTGGTATTAATTTTGTATCTCCTGTCTTTAGAATTATGAGCTTTTGGTGCACATTAATCTTGGGAGAATCACACAGCACTCGTAAAAACAAAATTATTTTTTGTTTATTTATTTGTTTTTCTACTATTAAATTAATTATATTTCTACCCATAATAGTTTTTGTAGGGCTTCTCTTTTTTCTCTAATTCTTTTTTATTTTTATGTTTCTTTTCTTTCTTTTCTCCTTTTCTTTTTTTTCTCGTTTTCTTCTTATTTTTTTCTTTTTTCCTTTTCTAATTTTATTTAACTTCTTTTTTTATATTTTTTTCTCTTCATAATCCAATTTCATTTATTGTTTTCACTATTTTTATTATTCTTTTTTATACAATAAAAAACTATAATTGATATAGTAAATATTTGTTCACATTTTTTTTAAATATAATTAGTATAATATACTTTTTGTTTTTTTTTCTTTCTCATTTTTTAAATTCAATTATTAAACTGAAATAATATTAGTTGTCACTTGATCTAATTCACTGAATATCACACTGACTATTGTTGCGCTTCATAAATTACTTTATCAGATTCTAAGAATCAACACATGATTGCCATACAAAATTTGATCTCCTTCCCTACAAATACTAGTACACACTCTACCATTAACAGTAATACAATCAGTTATAGAGCAAGAAAATATAATATACAACAATCAAATCTCCATATATACTAGTTAGAATAAAAATGATAATAAAATATTAAAGTTATAAGTAGCAGAAAAGACTTCTGTACCATGTGATACCAATACGATATATATGTATACCAACAGAACATATGATTTCTCTAGAATATTGCTACAACTATCTGCGACTATACTACTGTACCAAAACATTAAAGGACACAATAAAAATATGAGAAAATTACATGGTCGTATTACAAGCTAAATATTCGCAAAACAACTTGCTCATTCTGTATACTAACAAGGGTATATAGTTGTATGGGATCGTTCCAACAATTGCCTATAACTATAAAATCTATTACATAATACACATAATTTATGTCCATCGGCACACAAGAATTCCAACACTGCAAATCATGTTCATATATATAATTTCATAATAGAATTCACTTAAAATGCAGCTAACAGCTTGTTTGGATGGTTGTTTCACGTCGTTTCATAATATATCGTATCGTATTGTGTTGTATTGTACTGTATCGTTTGATGAATACAATGTTTGGATAGATTGTATCGTTTGCCGTTGTTTCACAATATCATGCACCATCAATATGTAGAATACATTTTGCAATATTATAAAGAAAAATTATAATACAAAATAAATTTAATATATAAAAAGGTAGAGTAAATGATAAAATAAAATTAGTTAATAATAGTGAAGGGTGAGATGAGATAAAAAGACAAGATAACGACGCAACCACACCAAATCGGTCGTTACATAAAGTGGCACATTTTGTTGTTACGTAACGATGGATTTAACGATACGATACAATAAAATTTAAGTAACAACCAAAACAAACATCATATTTAAAGTAACAATACGATACAATACAATGGGTAACGACCATCCAAACAAGCTGTAAAACAACCCAAAACAATGTTCAAACTAGCATATAATACCAATATGGCATATAACTATACTAACATGGTATAGAGTTTTGCTAGTTAATTCCCAGCAACTATATGGCTATACTACTATTACATAACCCACATGCTTAACGAGAAAAATAAAAAATAGTATACCACATATTAATATAATAAAGTATTTCAAGATATTGTACTATATTACTATTATTAAAAGAAAATTAAATATTATACCAATTAAATGCAGCTAATAGTATCAAAAAATGATTCAACTAGCATATGATACTAACATAGTATATAGCTATACTAATAGGGTATATAGTTGGAATGTATTGTATACTAAAATGGTATATTTGTATACTATTTGGGTATACAATACAAATTCATAATTTATTAATATTTAAATTAAATGGGTTAGGTTAGTAAATAAGAGGGGATATTCTAGTAATTTAACTTTTGACTTAAGGGCTTCCTACTTTTAATATATATATATATATATATATATATATATATATATATATATATATATANCTTTTTTTTTCCTTCATGTTTTTAGAAATAATTGGTTAGACGTTATTCTACTATTTTCCACTTCTTACTCCATTACTAGGGCCTATTTTGGCCTAGGCTTTTGACTAGTACAGGAATACTATAGCCTATTCCACTTAACTAATTAAAAGTAGCTTATCATTTAGTATTGAAACCAATTTTATGACAAAAAAGTTATATACTTTGGATAAAAATGTTTAAATTGATAATAAGTAATTGGTGTATTTAATTATTAAAAAATAGCTAAAATGATTGACATACACTAACATTCTTTACCGTGTATATATATATATATATATATACACGGTAAAGAATGTTAGTGTATGTCAATCATTTTAGCTATTTTTTAATAATTAAATACACCAATTACTTATTATCAATTTAAACATTTTTATCCAAAGTATATAACTTTTTTGTCATAAAATTGGTTTCAATACTAAATGATAAGCTACTTTTAATTAGTTAAGTGGAATAGGCTATAGTATTCCTGTACTAGTCAAAAGCCTAGGCCAAAATAGGCCCTAGTAATGGAGTAAGAAGTGGAAAATAGTAGAATAACGTCTAACCAATTATTTCTAAAAACATGAAGGAAAAAAAAAGACAAAAATAGCTACATTCCACACAAAGTGCAAATGTTTAAATTTAATGACACGTTTAACAGAACAAATCTTTGTTAGGTTGACGTTCAACAGTCCGCAGACGGCTATTTAATTTACAAACCAAAATAATTTGGACCATATGAATAAAAATAATAAATAATTTAGACCTGAACATTAAAGAATAAATAATTTAAAATTAATGGGTATAAAGTGAGATTTTCTCATTAATCTTGCCTCGTTGTATCGGCGGAAAGTCATCTTTCTAAAAGAAACAAATATATAGCACTCCTTCGTTTATGAAATAATAGTAAAGGGTATGAAGTTCAAATCTTCTAGGTTGCGATTCGATTTGCACGTTAATTCCTTCTGTCTTTTTAAAGTAAGATTTACATAACAATAAAATATTTGTTGAAAGAAATAACTACACCTTAATCTCTAACAAGTTATAATTTCTATATAAATTCTCGCTGACATTGGGTTAGAAATGTGATCTGTGTAGGCTTCTTCTCTATCAACCACTCTTATTTTATAACAAAATATAGACTTGACTATTGCCAACTATTTAATTTCCTTTTTAACTTTTGGATAGTACTAGGTGGGAGGGGGAGTGGCGTAGTGACATTCTTCTTCCTAAGTTTTTGGCAACGTGGGTTTGAAATCGAAATTAATATGCCGCGAAGAAGAGTTTACTTAAATTATGAGTAAAAAGAGACAATGAAGTTGCAGGACATTCGGTAAAATAGATGGAGGTAGTAAAAATGATCAATAAAAAGGCTCAACAGAGGAAGATTTGTGCACGACATAACAATGAATGCAAAGGAGGACGTGGTAAAGGCGATTGTCTTACGTGCACCAAGGATTAACATTTAATTTCCTTTTCTAATTTTAATAATGTTATAAGTGTTTCTAAATAGTGTTAGTACTATTTTCATAAACAAGAAATTACAACGAGTGAATTCATATCATCTCATATATTTTCACGATTGAACGCGAATAACGCCATCTCCAACCTTTACTCCAATTTTGGTCTCCAAAATGAAGATTTCTCTATTTTGAGGACAACTTACTCCAACCATTCCCTCATTTTTTTTTCAAAAAAGAATATTCTTTTTTATATATTCTTCTCTCTCTTCTATATTATATTATTATCTTTCATTTTAATTTTAATTTTTTAAATTCCATTAAACAAATTTCATCTTTTATTTTCATTAATTCGTGTCGAATAATAATCGCGGGGCGAGAACAACATTAGCGTACCTGTCAACGCAATGGAAGAATTGTTGAACTCACCACCGAAACAATTTTCCCAAACCGAACTTTGAATCACTAGGAAACAAAGTTAATCTTCCACCAATTAAATGACCTTGCTTGTGTGTGTTTTTCGTTGGAGAAGAAGAGAGTCAGAGAAGAGAAAATTCTTACCGTACCTAGTTATGTATTTTTTCTTCACATAAATAGGTAGAGTAATAGCGGTTAAGGAAGATAACCCACCACTCACCCCTTTTTTTTGCACGTTCAGTTTTGTGGGTGTTTGTGGTTTAATGGTAACTTCCCTTAACCTGTCTCCCTTATCTCTCCTAACTTCCCTTAACCTCTCTCCCTTATCTCTCCTAACCGGGTCGGGTCAGCCCACATGGAGTGACCCATGACCCATAATCCAACATCTCCCACTTCGCTCATAGTGGGCTAGACCGATGTCTTTGACACACAGTTCAGACTGGCAAATAGTTGGTGCGACCTGCGAGCATAAAGAGCTGAACAATTCCAAAACCAATTAAAGGTTGTACTAAAGCTCTACGTAGAAATCCAATCACATATGAAAAGGATTTACTACTAGCATGAGGATATTATTACCCGCAATACCCCAGACATCATTCGCTATTGCAGTAGCTACTTATTCGATCCCTCATCCTCGAAAGAGGCAAACTCGAGTTCTCATATAACATTGTATCCACAATTACACCCAATACCCTCATGGTAAGTGTAATGGTCGACCTATGAATACAAGTTAAATTACTAAATTTTAGTCGTCTTCCCTTTCTACTCGAATCTTTCCATTCCAAATCAACTGCTTTCCTAGACATGCACTGCATTGCCGAATCAATCATGGCTATTAGTGGCATACTAAAGTAGCAACACTGATTGGCATTTCAAGAGACAGTAAAAGGTCAAAGGGTATTTCAATAAAAGTTACTCTAACTTCTTTGGGATTTCACACAATGAAGAAGTAGGGATTCATTCTTCCATTATCCCATGGTCGATAGCACACGTGGTATGAAACACATGTCACGGTGTTCTCACCTTATATTGGCGCGTGTGTCTTATTGTTTTAATCTTCCAACACCGTACAAATCTTGGTCTAGACACCTTCAAGTGTCTAACCCGAGTTTCTCACTTCAATAATCCTCAAAACATCTTCTTAGAGAAACTCGTATCTGGCTTACAGAACAAGTCATAATCGAATAGCGAAATTTGTAAGCTGTCAAGAACGACCTCTACAAGTAAATATAACCCCGCATTATCCAAGGTTCTATAAGGTCTCATCTCTTCACGATTCTTAACGCAAGAGGCGATTGCTCATGTGAGAGAGCCAATCTCGCGACTTGTTCGACACACTTTATCAACAAAACTTTCATCACATGCATACGAGATATAAGAAAAATTCAGGAGTCAAATATTGATGAGCATATTATAATACTGAAGTCATTTTACAATACATAAATTTTTCATATCCTTCGCAAACCTAGAGCCACAACATGTTTCTCAAACAGGTCTCTAGATATTGCCTTTGTAAAAGGATCAGCTATCATGCTTTGCGTAGGAACGTATTGTAAATTTATCTCTCCACTTGCTACCATGTCTCTTACAAAATTATACTTGATGTCAATATGTTTGGTCTTGCTGTGATACTTAGGATCTTTTGTATATGCAATAGCCGCTTGACTATCACAATATAGAGTCATGGGACCTTGAGAGTTCTTTGTAATATTCAAATGCTCAAAGAATCTCTTCAACCAAACAGCTTCTTGTACTGCAGACGCACAAGCCACGAACTCAGCTTCCATTGTTGAAAGGGCTGTGCAGGTTTGTTTCTTACTTTTCCATGATATAGCACCATCATTAAGTAAGAAGGCATATCCGGATGTTGATTTTCTATCATTCCGATCACCAGCCCAATCAGCATCTGTATATCCTCTCAAGTATAAATCATTTCCACTATAACATAGTGAATAATCTGCAGTTCCCTTCAGGTATCTGAAAATTCTCTTCACAGCTTTCCAATGATCTCTTCCAGGATTGGATTGATACCTGCTAACCAGACCTACGGCATAACAAATGTCTGGGCGAGTACACATCATAGCGTACATCAGGCTCCCGACAGCACTTGAATACGGAACTCGAGACATGTCTTCTTTTTCATTTTCAGTCTTGGGACACATTTCAAGGCTTAAAGTTTCACCTCTCACTATAGGAGTATCCATGGATTTGTAACTATTCATGCGAAAGCGCTCCAAAATTTTCTTTATTTAAGTTTCTTGAGATAGACTCAATAACTTTTTGGAACGGTCTCTTATCTTTCATGTCAAAAGATTTTGAAAGCCATGACTTGACAGTTTTCAAATACTCCAAATTGTTTCCGGCCAATAAAATATCGTCCACATAAAGAGAAAGAATTACAAACATCCCATTGGACTTCTTCACATAAATGCAATGGTCTTCATTGATCATTGTGAAATCATATGAGATCACCTCCTTGTGAAATCTCAAATACCATTGCCTTGAAGATTGCTTCAGACCATAAATAGATCTTTTCAATTTACAGACCTTCTTTTCTTGGCCTTTAACGATGAAGCCTACAGGTTGTTCCATGTAGATTTCTTCGTTCAGTTCTCCATTGAGAAAAGCTGTCTTCACGTCCATTTGATGTAATTCCAAATCCAAACGTGCAACAATATCCAAAAGTAAGCGAATTGAGGTAAACTTCACAACAGGTGAAAATGTTTCCTCATAATCAATTCCAACTTCTTGAGTAAAGCCTTTTGCCACCAATCGTGCCTTGTATCTTTCTATTGACCCATCCGCTTTGTGTTTAACTTTGAGAACCCATTTGTTCCCAATGGCTCTACGCCCAGGCGGAAGGTCAACTAGATCCCAGACTTTGTTGGTTTTCATGGACTCTAATTCTTCTTTCATTGATTTCATCCACTCATCTTTTACAGGGCTTGATAAAGCCTCAGTTACAGACTTTGGCTCATCCATTTCTGTCGGAGATACCAAGAAAATATAATCCTTAATTTATAAGTACGTTTGGGTATATTTTTCCTGGCACTCTTTCGTAGTTGAAATTCAGGTTCGTCAGAAGGATTTTGGGATTGAGAGTTCCACTCCCACTCGGATAAAGAATAAGATATTGATCAATTTGATTATCAACTATGTCAGAAGACACTTGCTGACTATCTGAGTTTAACATTCATAAAGAGGCTCACTATTCTTTACCTCGCCCTTCTTTGGAAAATCATTTTCCAAAAATGTGACATCTCGTGATTCAAGCTCACTAACACTTCCGTCCTCTAATTCACCAATGAACACATACCCTTTGGAGTGTTCTGAATATCTTAGAAAGATACATTTCTTGCCTTTTGGACCTAATTTACCAAACTTGCTAAAAGAATCTTTTACATATGCAGCACAATCCCAAGGTCGTAAATCCTGTAAGTTTGGTCTATGACCAGTCCATAGCTCATAAGGAGTGGAAGAAATTGATTTAGAAGGCACTTTGTTCAATATGTAAGTTGCAGTCAATAACGCATCTCCCCAAAAAGAGATAGGTAAATTTGCCTGCGCCATCATGGACCTTATCAGGTCCAGTAGTGTTCTATTCCTCCTTTCTGCTATACCATTTTGTTGAGGTGTGTACAGAATAGTTAACTGTCTGGTGATTCCCTTTTCATTGCACAATTCTTCAAATCCTTTTGAAAGATACTCACGCCCCCTATCGGTTCTTAGGGTCTTAATCCTTTTGTCTAATTGATTCAACTTCATTCAAATATTTCTTAAAGCATTCAAGTGCTTCAGATTTATGAGAAATCAAATAGACATAACCGAAGCGCGTGAAATCATCAATGAATGTAATGAAATATAAAGCACCAGACCTAGCCCTCACATTCATTGGACCACAGATATCAGAATGAATTAATTGCAATGGAAAATCGGCTCTTTTAGCCTTTCCAAATGGTTTACGTGTAATCTTTCCGGCAAGACAATTTTCACAAGTTGGCATTTCAATTTTTGAGAAAGAACCCAAATGTCCTTCCTTAGCCAATCTATTCATTCGATCTTGCCCTATGTGACCTAATCTTGCATGCCATGTAATAACAACAACATCATTGTTACTAGAATAACATGCCATAACACAACGGTCAACATAATAGTTATACGTAGAAGGATTACAATCTAACACAATAAAACCATCATAACGATGTCAAAAACCATAAAAAACACTGTCTTGAGTAATTCTAAGACCACTGCGACTAAAGTTCAAATTGAAATCTAAATCTAGAAGAACATACACAGAGACTAAGTTTCGTCAAATCTCTGGAGCATAAAGGACATAATGCAACATCAAAGATTGGCCACCACGCATGTCCATTCTGCAAGTGCCTATCCCTTTGACTTCAAGCTTTGCATTATTTCCCACAAATACATGCTTTGATCCAGGTGAAACTCGACGAAACTCTATGAATGCTTCTCTATCACGACTCACATGGTCGGTGGCCCCTGAGTCTACAATCCACACAAGAAAAAATTCAGTTAGTAAAATAGTGCTAGAAACATATATATCACTAAGAGATGCATTTTTAAATGCTATCTTTTTCGGCTCAGTGCACTCACGAGAAAAATGCCATGGGACTTGGCAATTGTAGCATTTCATCTTGCTCTTGTCTTTCTTCTTATAGAACCTTTTTCCTTTCTTGAAATGTGGCTTGTTTCCTTTCTTGGAGGATCCTTCTTCGGTTTCCTTACCCTTTCTGTCATTTTTCCAGTCTTGCGCTTGAAGCTTGATCTCTTTGTACCACTTGATTCTGCTACAAAGGCATTAGGTACAACTTTAGCAGCACCAAGCCGCTCGTCTTCAAGCTCCACATGACGGGCAACATCAACAAAAGTTTTGATGCTATCATTGTGGGTCAAGTTAACCTTCAGATGTTCCCAATTATTGGGAAGAGACCGAATCACTGCCTGAACCTGCTGCTCGTCAGAGAGAACATGGCCAGCACCTTTGAGTTGAGCTATCATGTTTGACATCACCCTAAGGTGTTGTTTGACACTGTGGTCATGACGCTTTTTGTAAGTGTCAAATTTGATAGTCAGTTGTCTAAGGCGGGTTATAGTAGTACCCCCATATGTTTCTCTCAAATGCGCCCAAATGGAATTAGCAGTAGGGAATTGTTCACATTCATGAATGAAATCATCAACAACTGAGCTTACAATGATTCCACGAGCAGTGGCATCTTTCTTTTTCCAAGAATTGTAAGCCTCAAGATCTCTCCTATGTTGGGTAGTGTTACCCTCCTCTGGGCAAACTATGACATGGTTAATGGCTTTAAGGGCATCTTGCTCTTCCAGCACATACCACATCTTACGGTTCCAAATATCATAATTTTCACCGTTCAGTTTGTCACCCTTGTTTAAGTCAGCAATGATAGTTTTTGATGCCATAGTCTGTTAAATGAAACAATAATGCAAGTGTATTTATTACTCATCATTCTCGCATGTGATGTACACACTTAGGCAAATCAATTAAATAACATATTAATTTAACACTTAGTATAGAATCGAAAGGTTACTACGTTTCCATTCATCATCTACAACTAAATGTTCAACTAATATTTTATAAAATCATTTCTCATAGTGTGTATCTCGTCAAGATTTTCAATATCATGTCATACTTGTTTTAATTGCCACACATTAAAAACAAACAAATAAAATGACATGTAATCTTGCAAACAAATAACAAAGTTTCATTAATTAAAAGTAGTTGTAATTACAAGTAGTTGTAGAGACGGTTCTCCCACTCGGCTTCAAATTTAAGAACATAAACCCAAAAAGGTTCACTTGGCCAAACCTCGTGATAAACTTCAGTTAAAATATTACCTAAAGGTTCTCCAAGTGAATCTACTAAAATTTCTAAGGCTTCCCAATCAGATAGTACAATTTCGTCAATAGCATCAATTAGTGCATCTCGGGTAAACTGATAATGTCCAATATGTTCAGCTAGTGAAGCCTTAAGCTCTCTAAATTTCTTTTCTCTTTCCCTTCGTTCAGCCCTTCGATCCCTTAACTCATTTTGTCTCGCCCTTGGGACATTCCTGATGACTTCAGGCTCCGAGTCTGAATCATTATAGAAATAAGTCCCCCGACGACGTACCCCTCTACGTTGTCCCCTTCCTTGACTTCGAGAACTCCCACTTGGAGTAATTCGAACTTGTCCATGTTCAGCCATATCTGAAATAGGACCAAGGAAACAATAAGAATGGCTCCAACCATTCAATATGACAACATATATCACAATTACTTATAGAAGAATATTAATTGAGGGATAAGTGCTAAACTAATTTTCTACTCTAAGCAGACAGTGAGTTCAACTAAGTCCAAATCTCTGGCTATCACATGATCAAAGTAATGAACAAATAAGACTTGACTTAGTAAAGAAAATAAGTTGATTAAATATCTTGATTAAAAAAAACATTATATTAACCATTCTGCACAAGTGTTTCTTATTGTCAAAAAAATTTTGACTAGTCTAATCCCAAAGTGCATAGAAGTGAATTAAGTTCTCTGCAATTTGAAATACCTTTTCACGTGGGCAGAAAAATTAACAGAACATGCCCTACTTCAAACAGTATCAAACAAATACTCCCATAAACAAAGTTGTATGAAAATGGGATAACCAAGATAAGAAAAATACTGTCACTTATTTGAATAAAAGTATTCTAGTCAATTTGTTTATATTGACAATTAAGGAGTAAGATGGTACATGTAACCAACAATGATAATCTAAGGGTTTATTAATTCTTCTCATTAAACCCAAGAGCAAAAGTTTCATAATCTGCTCTTGTTTTAGCAATAAGAAGACGTAAATCTTCCAACCAATTGGTAAGTACTTGTTTTAACTCAAGTCATGAATTAATATTTGGAAAACAACTATTTTTATTTTATTTTGAATTGAGAGTTAGAAACCACTTCTAATTGTACAATTTAAAAGAAGTTTTTTCAATTTTATGTTCACTCAATTTTATTTCCAGAATAAAAGTCTTATTAAAGTAGGACATACCACGGATCCTTTTGGATTTTGTAAAGCGATGTCGGTTTACGCCCAAATTGCAATCACATATACAAAGAATTCATTCCTTCAAAATCTTGAACTCTCTTTCAACAGTAAACGTGATTCCGGCTACTATTTCAAAGTTTTTTTTTAGAATCTACCAACGTGCAACACAAAGAGAAATTGCAACGAACAGTATATTAAGGATACTTCTCACACAGTATTTTAATTTTCAATAATCCAAGATCAAGATGTGTGTTCTAATCAAAAGAACACAACTACGGGCTCTGATACCATTGTCGAATAATAATCGCGGGGCGAGAACAACATTAGCGTACCTGTCAACGCAGCGGAAGAATTGTTGAACTCACCACCAAAACAATTGCCCCAAACCGAACTTTGAATCACTAGGAAACAAAGTTAATCTTCCACCAATTAAATGCCCTTGCTTGTGTGTGTTTTTCGTTGGAGAAGAAGAGAGTCAGAGAAGAGAAAATTCTTACCGTACCTAGTTCTGTATTTTTTCTTCACATAAATAGGCAGAGTAATAGCGGTTAAGGAAGATAACCCACCACTCACCCCTTTTTTTTTTGTACGTTCAGTTTTGTGGGTGTTTGTGGTTTAGTGGTAACTTCCCTTAACCTCTCTCCCTTATCTCTCCTAACTTCCCTTAACCTCTCTCCCTTATCTCTCCTAATCGGGTCGGGTCAGCCCACATGGAGCGACCCATGACCCATAATCCAACAATTCGTAATTTTTATTAAAATAATTTCATAAAATTTTAAATAATATAATTTGCAAGCAATTATTATTGATTAACTTATAATTCAAATAAAAGTGAAATCATTGTGATACAAGATTAATTAAATACATGTTGATTCTATTGTCGATCCGACTCGTCGTGAATTTATTCGACAAGAACAACAAAGAATAATGTATAAAAGAAGTCAACAATATCAACACCCACAACACAACAATCCTCGGCCCCATTCACTCAATACTATAATGATTTTGGTATATCTGGAAACGACATACCTCCCTACTAATTATGCTATTTACCGTAGTTTCAATTTTTATGTATTTTAATTTAATGTACTTTTAATTTTCACGTATTTCCAATTTTAATGTATTTTCATTTAATGTATTTTCAATTTTCACTTTTTAATTTTAACAACATCTAATATTTTATATTTGCACCATTCATTTTTTGAGATGATTATATATTTTTTGTACAATTATAACTTATATTAAAATTAACTTACAATTTTACATAAAAAATAATAAATGCACAAAAATTAATTTATCAAAATTATACGCCAAAGTTAAGATGTAAAATTAATATTATAAAGATATTATATAAACATAAATATGTATATATAAAGAGATAAATTAAATGAGTTATATAACAAAATAATAATAAAATATACATGAATAGTAATGGGGGAGAAGAATAGTGTACACCCATATTTGGGAGAACACTATTCATCCCCCATTTTGGAAGGAAAAATGGGGAAGGTTAGAGCTTCATTATGGCAAAATTGTCCCCATTATTGTCACGACCCAATTTTCCCTCCGTTGGGTACCGTGATGGAACCTAGTCTTACGGACTAGGTAAGCCTAATGTTTCATTGAACAACAATAATAATAAAGTAAATATAACAGTCTCGATATGAAATCTTGACAGAATTTACAATTTTCCAAAACCCGGTAAATACAAGTCATAAGCTCTATGAATCTTTCTACCAAATCTAAAAGCAACTGTCTAGAAAGAGTAAGTACAGTTGGAAATATACAGGAAGGTGACTCCGAAGCCTACGAACACAACAACAAGTTTACCTTGAGTCTCCTCAGCTTAACTCCACACAACTAGAAACAATCAATACCTGGATTTGTGCAAATAAAAATGCACAGAAGAGTAGTATGAGCACACCACAGCGGTGCCCAGTAAGTATCAAGACTAACCTCGGTGAAGTAGTGACGAGGACTAGTCCAAACACCTACTGGTCTAATGAGAAAAAGGCATAAGTAGAAATGACCGAAACAATTATTTATCTAAAATTCTTCAGATATAATTAACGACACGGAAATATGAAGCAGAAGAGAAGTGCAACAACTAGAACAACAGAACAACATAGCAGGAAATACACAAGAAGGAAAGGACAACACACAAGTCAAGGACGGAAATCGCAATACCATAAAACACTCAATCTCAGCACGACATCTATTTACTCACATAAAGCATTAGCACGAAAGCTCGATAAGACCCAGTCAAACCCTCGATTAAAACCTTTAAAACGTGAATTTATACCGAAAGCTTTTGAAAATATATAATCTTTTCAAGATACGGGAAAATCTTATTTGAAACATACTTTTTCTGAATGTATATATATATATATATATATAAGAGATCGTTAGAACATAGTTCCTTTAAAATACGTTGTATTAAAATATGTGTTTCCAAATACTGTTTTTCAAAATCATTTGTAAAATATACTTTCCCAAAATACCGCTTTTCAAATATCGTTTTCTAAGATATACCTACCCAAATACTACTTTACAAATATCATTTGCTAAAATATACTTGCCCAAATACTGCTTTTCAAATATCATTTGCTAAAATATACTTTTCATTCCGAATCTCTTCAATGATTAACTACCGGAACCCAGTCCGTAACTCAATAGATAACTGCTCAATATAAGGGAAAAGTCTCAGGTCTAAACCTGCAGTCCCAATACAACTACTCAATGCAATGCAAGGGAAAATCTCAGGTCTAAGCCCGCAGTCCCAATGCAACTACTCAATGCAATGCAATATGTGGGAAAGGCTCAGGTCTCTGCCCGCAGTCCCTATGTATGCGATGCACTATGAGGGAAAGGCGCAGGTCTCTTCCCGCAGTCGCTATGCAACTACTCAATGCAATGCAATATGAGGGAAAGGCTCAGGTCTCTGCCCGCAGTCCATATGTATGCAATGCAATATGAGGGAAAGGCTCAGGTCTCTGCCCGCAGTCCCTATGTATGCGATGCACTATGAGGGAAAGGCTCAAGTCACTGCCCGCAATCCCTATGTATGCGATGCAATATGAAGAAAAGGCTCAGGTCTCTACCCGCAGTCCCTATGTATGCGATGCAAGATGCAATGCAGGGCGCCGAAATAAAATAGCTAGAACACAAAAAAACATTGCACAAGCCACAATGAACACCCCAACAAAACAGGAAGGCAAAATGCAAGGTGCAGCGATAAGTTCAACACGAGAACTTCAATCAAAGTAGTGGCAACCTCACTCATAAGCATAAATCACGTAAGGGGGAAAATCAGGTATCAATGTAACGATGTAACGAGGAGAGAACCTAACAATATAGCAGCGATTCACAATACTCAAGTCAATAAATAGAGTACCAATCATCCCGGCAAGGGAAGCAGTTATAACCAATCTCACCTAATAGTTCGTTTCACGGAATAAGCTCAGCTAAAGCAAATATTCAATAATGAGAGGCACCAAGGAAACACCGCCATTACGGGTGATGGTCAACTATACCTAAATAATATTTAAGGTGAATCATGTAAATTATCATGTACGACTNCTCAAACAGAAGAAGATGAAACTAGTAATCAGAACTCAACCATAACAGCAGCTACTACTTCATACGCCGGAGATATAGGGACCTAAGAATCCTAAAAGGCCATTTAATTGAAAATAAGTCCGAGTACGCACTCGTCACCTCGCGTACACGGGATACAATCAACATAGAAGACTCAAATCCTAAGGGGTAGTTCCCTCACACAAGGTTAGGCAAGATACTTACCTCAAGGATGACAACCAGTTACTCGACAATGGATTTCTCGGGCGGGAAGACCTCCGGACGGCTCAAATCAACTAAAACAATTTCAAAATTCACATAAAACATATAAGGAACTAATTCAAACGATAAAGTTTCAATCTTTATAAAATTATAAAAGTCGACCCCCGGGCCTGCACCTCGGAACCCGATAATTTTTACAAATTCCGATTACCCATTTCGATACGAGTTCACCCATAATAAATTTATCCACAACCTATGTCATTTGGTCATTCAAATCATGAATTTTCAATTTAGAAATTTTCTTTCAAAAACCCAAGTTTCTTCAACCCAAAACACAAATTAAATGATAAAAATAAGAACGAATTCATGAAATATATTAATTTCCAGTGGAAGAACACTTACCCATTCGAATTGTGTGAAAAACCTTCAAAGAATCGCCCAATTCTCCAATCAAAACATGGATTAATTCAAAAATGAACTTCTGTAATCATATTAGAAATGCAAAAATAATAATTAGATACTGACCCCGATGAAACGACGAGAAGAACGCCGCGAAAATCACCTCAATCGGAGCTCTAGAACTCAAGATATGCTCAAAATACTAAAACGACGCGGTCTGATTTTCTATACTCAGCGATTTTCGCACCTGTGACCAAAATATCCGCACCTGCGAGTTTCCAGCTGTAAATTCCGCACCTGCGGACCATTTTTTGCACCTGCGGCTCCGCGGGTGCGGACCCACTTTCGCACCTGCGAAACACCAACATCAACTCTCTTATCCGACACTAAAATGAGCATAACTTCCTCATACGATGTCCAAATTCGACGATTCTTTTTGCTATAGCTCCATAATTACGATACGGATATAATGCTTCAATCAAAACAGAAATTGTATCTCATTTGGTTAATGTGGTACCAATTATGCTTGAAGAAACGACGCCGAAACATAAAAAACGAGCGCAACACAACCCATACCTATCCGAAACTCCTCCGAGCCCCTCGGGACCTCAACCAACAATTCCCAGAAGTCATATATCACTAACCAAACTTAGTCTAACCTTCGTAAAACCCAAAACAACACCAAAACACCGAATCAACCTCGGATTCAAGCCTAAGAACTTAGGAATTTTCAAGAATTCACATTCGACGCCGAAACACGTCTAAACTTATCCGAATGAACTCAAATTTTGCACACATGTCACAAATGACATTCCAGAACTACTGTCGCTCTCGGAATTCCATTCCGATTCCGATATCAAAATTCCACCTATCGGCCGAAATCGCCGAAATTCTAACTTTCACCAAAATACCTCAAATCACCCTACGGACCTCCAAATCCAATTCCGGACAAACGCCTAAGTCCAAAATCATCATAAGAAGCTATTGGCGTTAACCGAAACTCATTCCGAGGTCGTTTACTCAAAAGTCAAACCTCCGGTCAACTTTTTTCATTTAAGCTTCAAAATTTGAAAATTCTCTCCCAATTCGACTCCGGATTATCCGGAAACGGAATCTAACCGCGCACACAGGTCCATATACATAATGAGGAGCTGATTACGATCTTATACCACCGAACGGAGCTTAAATTCTCAAAACGACCGGTCGGGTCGTTACAATTATGAGAGAATTGGGGAGGGTTGGAGATGGCTTAATAGCTATGGACCACTAAAACTCCGCTAATTGATTAGCTAAATCTGACACGAACCATGCACATAACCAAAATGCACTAACTTCAAATTAGTCGCAAAACTAGACCTCAATTCATACTTTTTATTTAGACATTCCATCTTAAGCTTGTCCTATTTGAACACTTTAAACTTGGCTCTTAGTCTGTTATTTAAATACAACATTGATAGGCAGACAACCATCGAAGATGCGTGCAATTCATATGCCAGAGTGCCAAATAAAATAAGAATACATGGACGTAACTTGAAGAAATTTAAAAAGTTTTTAAAAAAGAATAAGAAAAAGCATGAAGGTGCCGTCCGCCGAATGCCGAAGCTGCAGAAAGTTGCCGAAGTCGCGGACTCAATTCTCGTCTCTACTTCTTAGATTCAATTGGATGGAGGAATAAAAAAGTCCTGAAAGTTTTTGAATCTTTATACCAATCCCACTTTCAAGTCATTAATCACCATCGATTCATATCCGACGAAAGAACAATGAATATAACAAATAAAGAATCTCTCCTTTGATTTGTCTCCCTCTGAAATGACCCGGTCGGTCGTTTTTAGTATTGTAGTTTCATTCCCCATTTATTGCTTATTCTATATTCATTTGTGGTTATATGACTTGCAAGGGTGGTTGTTTTGATTCTAGGGATGCAGAATTAGGACATTTCGTCAAAAGGTTGGAATCTTAAGTTGAAAAAGTTGACTGTATGTATAAACGACTCCAAAATAGAGTTTTGATGGTTCCAATAACTTCATATGGCGATGTTGGACTCAGACGTATGTCCGGGTATTGATTTGGAGGTCCATAGATTGTTTTGGCTTGAATTGGCGAAAGTTGAAGGTATGGAAGGTTGAGAAGTTTGACCGATAGTTGACTTTGTTGATACCGGACTCAAATTTTGGTTGCAGGAGTTGGATTAGGTCTGTTATACTCCCTCCATTCCGATTTATGTGAACCTGTTTGACTGGGCATGGAGTTTAATAAAAAAATAAAGACTTTTGGAATTTGTGGTCCTAAACAAGTCTAAAAAGGGTCCAAAGTATTTGTGTAGTAATAAAGGCTTGTCATTAAGGGTAGAATTGTAAGTTTAATCTAAACTGTTACCAAATTTAAAAAGGGATCATTCTTCTTGGAACGGACCAAAAAGGAAATAGGTTCACATAAACTGGAACAGAGGGAGTATCATTTATGACTTGTGTGGAAAATTTGAGGTCAACTGGAGTTGGTTTGATAGGTTTCGGCATTGGTGTAGAAATTGGAAATCCATTATCTTTGTTAGGCTTGAATTGGGGTGTGATTCATATTTATAATGTTGTTTGATGTGATTTAAGACTTTGACTAAGTTTGTATCATGTTTTAGGACGTGTTGGTATATTTGGATGGGGTCCAGAGGTCTCGGGGGTGATTTAGATTGCTATCGGATTGAGTTTCGAACTTAAGAAATTTTTGTTGGCTTCAGTTCTGGTGTGACCGCACTTGCGAGGTTAGGTGCGGAGCCGTAGAAACGACCATGAAGGCGCATATGCGGAGTTTGGCTTGGCTTGGAAAGGGCCGCAAATGCAAGGTACTTTTCGCATCTGCAAACCCGCAGGTGCACAAAAGGTTTCGTAGAAGTGGGTCTGAGGCAGGAGAGGCTGAGTCACAACAGCAGAGTTGGACCGCAGAAGCGACCCGCAAAAGCGAAGGTTGGGAATTTTAATGATTTTTCGCAGAATTGGGTTTTCTTCCGCAAAAGCGGAACCGCAGTGTGGTGGTTGAGTCCGCAGAAGCGAGATCGCTGGGCAGTGTTTAAATCTGAAGGGTTAGGTTGATTCTCTAATTTTTTGGGATTTTGAAGTTCGGTCTAGGGCGATTTTTGGAGATATTTCTATCTAGATTGAAGAGATTTGAGTGGTTCAGAGGCCGATTCGCGAGGCAAGGGTTTGTTAGAGTATTGAGTTGCGTACTTTGAGGTAAGTAACACTTCTAAACTTAGAACTGAGGCTATGAATCCCTGTAAAACGTGTTATATGATTTGTGTTGGGGTGACACACATGCTAAGTGATGGGCATGTGTGTTATACCTCATGTTTTTGTACAAAAATGTATGTCGTAAGTCAATTGATGTAATCTCATAAATGAAATCGTCTTTGAAAGTACATAAAGTAAGTTAATTATGTTACCTTGGAGGCTACATATCTTTAAGATCATGGATAACAAGTACCAAGAGAGTTGGAAGGCTTAGAAGCTAAAAACATTGAGGAAAATAAGTTTCGTCGAAAGTCGACAAGTTCAGAATATTGTAAAATGTACTTTTGGGTTGAGACTAGGGTTCTTAACATGATACATATGTTATGTTATGAGTTATTTTGGTCTTATGATAGCCATGTGTTACATTTTGAAGTCAAGCAAGTGAGTTGTGGGGCAAAAGTTGGCAAGGTCATCACAAGTTACATTCATAATGTGCTGAACATTAGGTCAAATGTAGTTATGATTGTTTCCCAACATACTTGGAATTAAGGGATGATCCACATTAAAAATTAAAGATCTTTGAGTCTATTTTCTAACACATTAAATCGTTCGTCGATACAATATCAGAATAGAGAGATATTCGCGTTTTCGCGAGACCGCGCAAGCAGTTCTCAATGGGACCCACTTAGGCGGTGGTTGACCTACTTCAATTTATAAATGATTTGTACGCCTATATGTTTCTCATTTTTGACTCAACTACATCTCCAAACGTCTCCTAACTGTCCAAAACAGATACCATAAGAGTTTGAAGTGATTCACCTTATTTCAACATGAAAAGTTAGTTGTAGTGAAGAACAACACCTCTTTGAGGTTGTGTTGTCATTGAGGATAGTTATAGGTTGTGTTTGGCTGAACTTTCAAGTGGTTGTTGCTGATTTAAGAGGCCCTTGTTACAGGGGAGATGCTGCCCCAATTTACATAAATGAGCTACTAGTTTAAGTTGCAGACCTAGCCTTTACTCAATACTGTTTTTGAATGTCCTTACGCGATGGTAGATTGAGTTGAGTTGTTTAAAGAGTTACATGGAAGGTATTGAGGACTCAGCGGGGTTAAGGTATGTTAAGTCTATTCCTTCTTTCCTTTTGGCATGATCCATATGATGCAACAAAATGAGAAAACATGCAACTTTCACAAATGACTATATTCTTAGAAGTACTAGGGTTGCCTATGTTCTTGATTCCCCATGTGTCCTATTATTATATTGTTTGTTCATGGGTCTTAGAAAATACTTAAGTTGATAAAATTTATTTCATGATATAAACCGAAGGCATATTGATCTTACGACATTACATGAGATCTTATTGACTTACTTCCTTATACATCGTATTCATTTATACATGTACATTGAACCTTGACCAGATGACATTATATACGCGTATATTATTTGTATATGGGGTATGAGGGAAGGTTATGGCATTATATATGCACCACCACCTGATCAGTTGGTATGCGTTGATGATTTCACGCACAGAGGCTGAGATAATATAATGGGATGCCCTCACAGGCTTGATGCTGTTATGTATGCATATACCTATGCATGATATGACATTTATACAATATGCATGACATTATAAATGTTTCATGATTTACTGAGCTATTCGGACATACATTTTGAGTTCTTTACTCCATGTTTCTTTCATGTCTTTTATATACTGCTTTTATGCCTTACATACTCGGTACATTATTCGTACTGACTTCCCTTTTGCGCAGTGATGTTCTGTTTCATGACCAGGTCTTGATAGACAGATTTGTATTCCTCCTATCAGGCTATCACCTCAGCGGAAGGTGTTGATGCACTCCACTTTCTTTGAAGTTTCCTAGTTGGTCGGGTATGATTTTGACATGTATTGATTAGTATGGCAGGTCTCTGTCCCTACCTTTATAACGTTTATGTACGCTTAGAGGCTTGTAGACAGATTTTATGTATATGGATACGTGTATGGCCTTGTCGGCCTATGTTTTGAGTGTACAAATGATCATGTCGGCCTTATAGGCCCGTATGTCACATATATAAATTTCTATATCATGTTGGGCCGTCCTATATCTAGTATTCTCTTATGTTTTATTCTGGTTATCTCATGACGGCCCTTCTGGACCATTTACCCATGATGGTGTTATAAGAAAGATATGTTACATTAGCACTCAGTTGAGTAAGGTACTGGGTGCCCGTAGCGACCCTGTGATTTGGGTCATGACAAAAGTGGGATCAAAGTAGTTCTATCCTAGGGAGTCTACAAGCCGTGTCCAGTAGAGTCTTGTTCTTGGGTGTGTTTTTCACCACACCTATAAGAAGGAGGCAACAAGGCATTTAGGGCTGCCACTCTTTCTTCTTACACTAGATCGTGTGTTAGAGCTTAGTTGTAAGAATTCAAACTCCTAAATTCTATTTTAATCATAATACAACAATACCTGCATCCAAAAAGATAGCTGGTAAGAGATTTTGATGTGGATGTGGAAGAGTTGAGTCAAAGGAACTCGATTTTGCATCATGATTATGATGAGTAAATGTGAGGTCTTCAGCAGATCATGTGTGTACTAAGACGTGTAAGCTTCTTGATAAGGAGTCCTAAGGCATGAATATCTATCCACCCATATGGTAAAAAGGAACGAGTGAATCAGAAGGTAGATACAAGTTTCAACAAAAAAAAGAAGCAAGGTGAAGAAGGGCACGAGGTACCAGTTAGTGAAGATTATCATTATTTACAATTCAGGCAAAGAAATATAAGCATTTTGAGTTACATTCAACAATAACATAGGTATGTACAATTGGACTCACCTATCTCACTTATTCCCAATGAGAGCTAACAAATACAGTTTAAGAGAATGATGGGATATCAAGATCCAGTTGGGGTTAGAGTAAACAAAAATGGTGGATGGATTGTCAACATTAACTGACATTTCTGAATGATATTGCAAGCGTGGTAATAGTTCTCCTTGTGATACACCTCGATGGTGCACTCTAGAATAGTACATTTAGATACGAAATACTAGAATGTTCAGAAAAATTTAGAAGATTGGTATTGGAATCCTAGAAGGGATAAATATTTACCTTAGTATGGCTCTTATCCCAAGTAAAGATAGAATGTTAGGAGACCCGGATAGCTAGTGAGATGGTGCAAAGGGAGCTAAAATCAAAAGAATATTTTATTGAAGTTTCAGAATAAGGTGATGCCTAGACCCCACATGGTGGGAATATACTGGGTCAGCTGTTGTTGTTGTTTTCAGAATAAGGTGATATACAAAAATATTAGCAGGAAAATAAGAATAGAGTAACGAAGCATTATGAGTAAGATGTGATAAATTAGTGAGAACGGTAAATCAAAATATGACACGATGACAGAGTCTATAGTCAAGTGAAGGAAAAGACAATAGGTGACAGGCCTTGAGACAATAAAAAAATATAGGCCAAAGGTCATATCCTCATTTCGAGAAATGAGTTGGTGACTACAACGTGATTACCAGATGGCTAAGTTAGACCCCATGTAGTAACAAAAATTAGTATGATCTAGCAAACAAGATAAAACCGAACGTGAATTAGGGATCAGAGAATTTGATAATAGTCGACATTGTGACAATTTCAGAGATCGCGTTCCGACAATAATAGAATGGAAAACAAAAGAATAACCTTTAAAGGTCATTCAGAAAGACGCTTCCCTAAAGCAAGCACTGTGAGCAGACTTAAACTTAAGGGACTAAGTGTGCTAGTTTCACTAGGTGTCACCTTCGTGCGTAATAAATTCAGTTATCCCTGGTACAGAAGGGCTACCGCAAGGCGAGTAAGAGTCCGCAAAGATGTAAAAAGATGCCAAAGATGGAGAGGTAAATATGGAATAGTAAAGTAAGAATGTGGTAGAAAGGCGAAAGGATTGGGATTGCATTTTATTAAAATCATACAGATATCATACAACTCTAGAACATTCAAGAACGATGCTAAGGAGAGGCAGTAAGGGTTCCAACACTAGATGTTATTGATAAATAAGTGCAAATGAGCACTTGATACATAAATAGACAGTGAGAGGGGTAAGTTAAGACAAATGACATAACCCAAGAGAGATTATGCAGAATAGCAATATGAGAATGGACCAATGAGTAGTCTATACTCTGTAGTTGATTCAGGAAGAGCCTAATTATGGCTAGATTATAGGTCATATATAAATTAACAGATCATGCAAGAAAAATGTAGGGAAACCCAATATAGGGAATTCAGTCTCGCAGATATGATGACATCGTGATCCTTGAGAAATATTCAGATAGGAGTTGGGGTGGTTAAAGGTACCATACAAGTGTTACAGAAATAAAAGAAAGTGCCACTTGGGAGATAGTCAAAATTTCAGTTAAGAAGAAACCCTACGAGCACAAGGGCACGAAGGTAAGTAACTAAGGATAATTATAGGAGAGTGAGAACATCAAACATTTCTTCGGGTATACGGTGTAATAAGCTTGAAGCTTTACATAAGTTGTAGGATCTTGTAACGACACGACCGGTCATTTTGAGATCCAGCGTGTCGTTCAGCAGTTGGGAGTCATGAACATCTTCATTTCGGGTATTGTGACTTGTGTGTATTGTCAGAGTTGAAATTCAGAAGGTTTGGAGTTAAATTTAAAGGAAAATTCTCATTTTAGAAGCCCTAAGTTGAAGAAATTGAGTAAGACTGGAATCTTGGGTAAACGACCTCGGAATCAGGATCCGAAGGTTCCAACAGGTTCATATGATGATTTTGTACTTGGGCGTATGTCCGGAACGGGTTTTGGATAACCCGGGAGCAGTTCAGCGCATATTTTGGAAAGTCAGTATGTTAAGGAAATTTCCTAAGTTTGACTTGAAGTACATTTCAATGATATTAATATCCGTTTGGGATTCCGAGTCTAGGAATAGCTCCGTATGGTGATTAAGGAGTTGGGGGCACGATCAGAAGTGAATTCGGATATCCGAAAGTCAATTTAAGGTCATTTGGCTAAAGATAGAAAACTTAAGGTTTTTGAGGAATTCGACCGGAAATGGAAATTTTGATACCGGGGTCGGAATGCGATTCTGGAAGTTGGAGAAGGTCCGTAATGTCAAATATGACTTGCCTGCAAAATTTGATGTCAATCGGACGTGGTTTGATAGGTTTCGGCGTCGTATGTGAAAGTTAGAAATTTCAAAGTTCATAAAGTTGAATTCTTGCACGATTCGTATTTTCGGCGTTGTTTGATGTGATTTGAGGCCTCGACTAAGTCCGTGATATGTTTCCAGACTTGTTGGTACGTTCGGACGAGGTCCCGAGGGGCTCGGGTGAGTTTCGGGGTGGTTTCGGACCATTTCTAGGCCATTTATAACTGCTGGTTTTTGGCTACAGCAGTGTTACGCGATCATGGTGAGTAAAATGTGAGAAACGGGCCACTGAATCGCGATCACGGAAAGCCTTTCGCGATCGCGTAGAGTAACTCTTCTTCTGCACTGACTCGACTTCGGAGGCTCAAAGCTCAATATCTATAAGGAATTGTGAGATGGTATAAAAATGAAAGTTGTAGAACTTTGTGTCTAGTTTCTAGAAACGTAAACCATTCCTGATTTGGATATGTGTACAAAGAGATATGGCTGTTACACTACAGGGTGTCCGGGAAGTTTGAAGAAGAAGGTTGTGTTGCACATGGGCTGATTTTGACAGATTATATCTAAAAATATATAAGGAATTGGAAGATGACCAACACATGAATGTTGTAGATAGTTGAGTCTAGTTTTCAGAACATTTAACCATTTTGCATTTGGAGTTGTGTGCAAAAAGTTATGTGTATTCTACTGGAGGCTGTCCGGGCAGGCTGGGCAATTGTTCTCTGCGATCGCGAAGAGCAAATTTTGGGCTGGTAAATTGTTCTCCGCGATCGCGAAGCATTTTCCGTGATCGCGATGAGTAAATACCTGGGCAGTGTTGTTTTAAACCGGGATTTTGGTCATTTTCTTCATTTCTTCAGTGCCATGGGAGATTTTTGGAGAGCTTCAAGAGAGGAATTTCGTCATCTATGTTAAGGTAAGTTACTCCTACTCATTTCAAGTTAGATACAAGATTATTGCATGGATTAGAACATGGAAATTAGGGAAAATTTGAGGAAAATTTGGAAGAAACCTAGAATTTGGAAATTTGGATTTTAGCCACGAATTGAGCATGAATAATTGAGTAAAATGTGTAATTGAATTGGTAAAGCTTCGGGTAGGGATTTTCTTCAAGAATTTTCGAGGTCCGGGCACGTGGGCCCGAGGGCATTTTGGTCATTTCATTGAGCCGGGCTGAGGAACTTTGTGATTTTAATTGGTTATGATCTATTGAGTATATTTTCATTGAATTATCGTTATATAGATAGTTTGGGAGCGTTGCGCATCCATTTTAGTCGTCGTGGAGGCTTGGAGGCCGGTGATAGATCTTCGGAGCGAGGTGAGTCACCTTTCTAACCTTGTAAGAGGGAACTGTCCCCATAGGTGTTCTACATGCTGTGTGTAATTGTTTGTGGGGGTTACGTACGCACCAAGTGACGAGAGTCCGTACGTAGCGGCTATTATTGTTATGTCCGGGTAGTTAGGCCCCACATCATGCCTTGTGTTCTCCTTGTGATGAGCTGTATGTTATGAAGTCCTGCTATGTGTAGTTTTGCTCCTCTGAGATTTCGTGGAATTTAAAATAATATAAAAAGAATTGTTTTACGGAAATAAAATGAAAAGAATTGTTTTACGGAAAATAACATGAAAAGAATTGTTTTACGGAAAATAACATGAAAAGAATTGTTTTACGGAAAATAAAATGAAAAGAATTATTTTACGGAAAATAAAATGAAAAGGACTGTTTTACGGAAAAATAAAATGAAGAGAATTGTTTTAAGGAAAGTAACATTAAAGGAATTGTTTTACGGAAAATAAGATGAAAAGAATTGTTTTATAGAAAGTAATATGAAATTGTGAAATATATGGGAGCGGGCCGTACGCCACGGCGGAAGAAATGAAATTATGAAATATATGGGAGCGGGCCGTACGCCACGGCGGAATTGAAATGAAATTATGAAATATATGGGAGCGGGACGTACGCCATGGCGGAATTGAAATAAAATTGTGAAATATATGGGAGCGGGCCGTACGCCACGGCGGAATTGAAAAGAAATTGTGAAATATATGGGATCGGGCCGTACGCCACGGCGAGTGTAGAAAAGTACCTTATGGGAGCGGGCCGTACGCCACGGCGGATCTAAGAATTTGTGATTATTGTTTTCATTCGGTGGTCTTACTTTTGAAAGTGCTTTATTGTTTAAGTTCAGTAACTGTTTGGATTTTTCGGTTCTCAGTACGTGTACTTGTTGCTTATTTCCCTGACATGCCTACCATATTTCATCATATTTTATCATATGTTATTACTGCTGGACCCTAGTGAGTATCGAGTCGACCTCTCGTCACTACTTCTTCGAGGTTAGGCGGGATACTCACTGGGTACATATATGTATATGTACTCATGCTACACTTTCTGTGCATTTTGTTGCACAGGTACCTTCATAGTTCAGCGATTGGTTTGGAGACTTGCACGGGCTGCATTCGTCCGGAGGCGTTCCGCAATTGACAGAGTCTCCTTCTTTCTATATCTTTACATTGTATCTCTATTCCTTTTGTCCCATTTATTTCTCGGACAAGAGTTGTATAATTGTATAAATTCTTAGACACTGCTCATGTACTTGTGTCGCCGGGTTCTGGGGATGTGTTGAGTCTTGTTATTGAACTAAATGGAGTTCCTATCGTGTTTAATTTACAATAGTTTATTTATTTGATTATGAAAAGCAATAAAGGCAACGACTTCGAAATTGTTAAACAGGATGGTATTTCAACTGATCAAGGAACGCTTGCCTGACAATGGTGTCCGGCGCCATCACAACCCATAGGTTTTGGGTCGTGACAGATCTCCCCTAAGTACTACCACAATAGGCTAGCTAAGGAAATAAGGAAAAAAGCTTCAACCTAAGCATAATGACCTAAAGAGGAAATGATCTTGTAACAACAGTCTCACTACAATATTGTATACACTCCATAAAAGAGTGGCACCTATCGTGGCGAATAAACGGGGGAAAAAAATTTCAAAGGTGATATTTGAGATCATACGAGTTGTAGGAAATTCTAGTATTAGTGGGTACCACGATAGACAAGCATTCATGCAGAATGACCAGGAAAAGTAATTGCTTACATTTAAAGAGAACTGAGAAGGCACGAAAGAAAATCTATGGTGCTATCAAGTTAAAGGAAGATTGCGAGTAGTATAAATAGAAATATTTAGGTCGCAAGATAAAGTATAGTAGAGCGACAAGGTTTTAGGTATATAGGAGTAAGGATAAGAAAAGGTGAGTGAGAAGATAACAAGAATAGGTAAGGCCTCGGGATTAAATCCATCATAACAAGAGAGCTGATGGTTTTCGTAAGTTATAGAAAGCACAATATAGCTTGAACTAACTCGGAGAAGTCTAAGACTAGGTGCACTTGGAATAAAAGGAATACTTCCCTGGTAGTGGAATAATGGTGTAATTGTGATAGATAAGAGGATGACGCTTAGGCCTTTGATTGAGTATTGATTTAAAGAGATGGTATTTCATGAACTACACGGGATTAGAATACCCCCATAAGACGAATCACATTGGGATGCTATGAAATATGGTTATTGAAGTATAGTATCGCCCCTAGGGGGATTAGGCAAATCACTTGATATGTTCCCCGATAAGACGTGAAACCTAGTGACAATGTATTAGGTAAGAGGTTTCAAGTTATCAGTGGTAGATTATAGATCAACATTAAGGTGAGTCAACGGTGGATGGATAAAAGTTCCAATGTATGAGATGAGATTAGGTTGTCATTCTTAATATGGACAATAATGAGGAAGAACTAAAGGACCTAGATTTATACATATAGGATAAAAAACGAGAGAGTTACCTGGAGTTGGGTAGAAGACCTCGATAATAATAAACCAAAGTAAGTGTTATGGTATAGTATAACCTACCTAGATGTAGTAAATCCATAAGCATATATAATCGAGTTTATGAAACAAAATATAGCAATAGTCGTAAGTTCGACAAAGTACCGAGCGAACAACTTTAGTACACCTGCAGATGCCACGAGGGACAACTTGTCATAGTTCTGTATATGTTCATAAAGCGACACCTAGATATTGGCTAACAACTGGAGGAAAAAGGAGATAAGTGTCGCATAGGTGCGCACTTACAAGGTCATAGTTGTACATGCTGCATGATAGAAGGTAGCAACAATTACGAGATTGGAAGAATTCATTACCACAAGTCATGGTGTGAGAAAGAGGCCTAAAGGGGGAATGCCCTGGCCTTTGAATTTATTCACAAAACAGTTGCCTAGATGGCAAGGACAATATTAAACTATTCATAAAAACTATAGGTTATGAGACTGATAGGCGCATCAGTCAGCATTCGAGGATGAATGTTCCAAAGTGGGGAATGATGTTACACCCCACGTTTTCATACGAAAAAGTACGTCGTAAGTGTGTAAGCTCAGAAATGAAATCTTCTTTGAAAGTACATAAAGTAAGTCAATCATGTTACGTTTGAGGCTAAAAATCTTGAAGATCATGGATAACAAGTACCAATAGGGTTGGAATGCTAAAAAGCTAAACAAATTGAGGAAAATAAGTTTTGTCCAAAGTCGACAAGTTCTGAATATTATAACATGTACTTTTGGGTTGAGACTAGGAATTTTAACATGATAAATAGGTTATTTTATGAGTTATTTTAGTCTTGTGATAGCCGTGTGTTACATTTTGAAGTCAAGCGAGTTGTGGAATAAAAAATGGCAAAGGTCATCACAAGTTACATTCATAATGTGCTAAATATTTAGTGAAATGTAGTTGCAATATTTACCCAATACACTTGGAATTAAGGGATGATACACATTAAAAATTGAACATCTAAAACTCTAGTTTCTAACTCATTAAACTGTTCGTTGATACGACATCGGAGTAGAGATATATTCGCATTTTCGCGAGACCGCGCAAGAAGCTCCCGATGGTTGACCTGCTTCACTTTATAAACGATTTGGACGCCTATTTTTTGCTCATTTTCGACTACTTGTATCCAAACTTATCCTAACTCTCCCAAACAGATACCATAGGGGTTTGAAGTGATTCCAAATTGATCACACCATATTTCAACATCAAAAGTTAGTTGTAGTGAAGAACAACACCTCTTTGAGGTTGTGTTGTCATTGAGGATAGTTCTGGGCTGTGTTTGGCTGAAATTTCAAGTGGTTGCTTCTGGTTTAGGAGGCCCTTGTTACAGGGGAGATGCTGTCCAGATTTATATAAATGAGCTACTAGTTTAAGTTGCGGACTTAGCCTTTACTCAACACTGATATTGAATGTCCTTCCGCAATGGTATATTGAGTTGAGTTTTTTGAAGAGTTACTTGGAAGGTATTAATGAATCAATGGGGTTAAGGTATATTAAGGCTATCCCTTCGTTCCTTTTGGCATGATCCATATGATACAACAAAACGAGCAAACACGAAACTTTCACAAATGACTATATTCTCAAAAGTACTAGGGTTGCCTATGTTCTTGACTCCCGTTGTGTCATATTATTATATTGTCTGTTCATGGGTTTCAAATAACATGTATGCTGATAAAGTTTATTTCAAGATATTAACCGAAGGCATATTGATCTTATGACATTCTGAGAGATCGACTTACTTCCTTATATATTGCATTAATTTATACATGTGGATTGACCCATGACTAGATGACATTATATACACGTATATTATATGTATATGGGGTATGGGAAAAAGTTATGCTGTTATATACGCACCACCACCTGATCAGTTGGTATACATTGATGATTTCGCCCACGGAGGCCAAGATGATATGATGGGATGCCCTTAGAGGCTTGATGATGTTATGTGCATATACCTATGCATTATATGACATTTATACACATATGCATGAAATTATAAATGTTTCATGATTCATAGAGATATTCAGACTTACAAGTTGAGTTCTTTACCCCGTGTTTCTTTCATGTCTTTTATATACTACTTTTACCTTACATACCCGGCACATTATTCGTACTGACATCCCTTTTGCCTTGGGATGCTGCGTTTCATGATTGCAGGTCTCGATAGACAGGTTGACAGTCCTCCTAGTAGGCTATCAACTCAGCGAAGTTGCCTATTATATAGTCCTCCGGAGTTGCCTATTTGGTCAGTATGATTTGGACATGTATTGATTGGTATGGCGGGGCCCTGTCCCGACCTTTATGAGGTTTATGTACTCTTTAAGGCTTATAGACAGATGTCATGTATGGCCTTGTCGGACTATGTTTTTAGCGTACAAATGATCATGTTGACCTTATAGGCCCGTATGTCAAATGTATAAGTTTGTATATCATGTTGGGTCATCCTATGTCTAGTATTCCCTTATGTTTTATTCTGGTTATCTCATGACGGCCCTTCTGGCCCATTTACTCATGATGGTGTGATAAGAAATATATGTACGTTAGCACTCGGTTGAGTAAGGTATTGGGTGCCCATTGTGGCCCTCCGATTTGGGTCGTGACAGTGTGGGCGTGTATTGTGGAAATCATTATCCGGTTGATTCTTTTGTGCTGTGTTGTTAACTTTTCTGATTGAAAGTAGCAAGCCACTCTACTATTGGTACAGAGGCCAGATAGAAGGTTGCAACTCAAAACCAAAACAAAAGAGAAAAGATCATCCAAAAGAACATCTAAGCGAGAAAGTAAGTAGAACTGGAGAAAATAGAAAAAGAATCAAGTCTTGTCCTATTCGTGAAATCCATATTGTTAGAGTAATTGAACTGGGATTCATGTTAGAAATTATGTATAGGCTATGTGATTATTTTGTTGAGACCTAGTGAGTTTATTTATGATATTTTGAGTCATCTGCTTTAGCTGCAATTATGTGCTCAGTCATGATCCTTCGTTTGCATATCATATCTCAGTTTCCAATATCATTTACTGTTACATTACATGTTCTTATTATTGGGATGAGTAGTATGAGATTGTGAGCCCTTGATACTTGAGAGATCAATGACTGAGTTGGGCTTGAGAGTCCAGTTGTGAGTGTTATTATGGATCAGGCTGCACACATCAGCAGGAATTGTCTTATTTATTATTGTGGATCGGGCTGCACGCCGCAGTAGGCCTTATATGCTTTATATTACCGCTTGGGTAGGATACGCCCCTTCGGAGTCTGACATACCAACAACGAGTGCAGACATATTGATATATATACACATGCTTTGGTGATAGGCATTGATTCGAGGGACCCGTAAAATGCTGAGTGATTTTGTGTGTGATGAGTGTGAATTTGAGATAGACAGATTCAGTACTCCGAGGGTGTGAGTACCTGAAAATATCAATGTGATACCTTACTTTTGACATGCATATTTGACATGCAGGCATAGAGATGTACCGTTCCTCATGCTAGTTATACTTGGCAATGTTCTTATCAGTGTTGGTCTTTAATTGTGAACTTGAAAACATGTCTAAATTTCTCTACAGTGAGCAAGCTGAATATGGAAGTTCTCTGAGCTATTACTGTCATTCTCAATTTTATATTTGTGTTGTCATTATATTGGTTCTGAGTGTATCATTCTAAGATCGTCATTGCTTTCAGCACAAGGTTAGTTCTATTATGTATTGAGTACATTGGGTCGGTTTCACTCATACTATACTCTGCTCTTCGTGTGCAGATCCAGGTATATTCTTGACAAGGTGATTGCTAGAACATTGTCAGTTCTTGCTTAGAGACAAGGTAGCTGCTATGACGTCTACATACCTTGACTCTCCTTTCTTTTATGCTCTTCTGTACTGTTATAGTATTCAGATAGTTTTACTAGAGATTTGGCAATGTTGATACATAGTAATGCTCATGTACTTGTTGACACCAGGTTTTGGTATGGTTGTAGTAGAGTTTCAGTTACTTTTATCATATATTTATGAGACTTTCCGTTGTTGAGTTCATTAAAGCATGTTTTATTCAAATGTTTAGATGTTATGGGATTGTCAGCATGCCTAGAAATATCATATGTTAGGTGCCATCACGATTGGTTAGAATTTTTGGTCGTGACAAGTTGGTATCAGAGAACTAGGTTACTTAGGTCTCATGAGTCATGAGCAGGTTTAGTAGAGTCTTACCAAACTGTTTGGAAACTTCACTTTCTTGTACTTTTGTCGTGCAAATTTTTTAATTACGGAATCTGAATTTCTATTCTTCTATTGTCTCATAGATTGCGAAGACATGTGCAATCGAATTAGGAGGACGTCCACCAGTACCACCAGCTAGGTCCGCGAGAGGCCTTGGCGACGATAGAGGCCTGGGTGCAACTCGTACTACATCTAGAGTAGCACTTGTAGAGCCACCAGTTGCTCCAACTGAGGAGCAAATACCTGATGATGTTGAGCCGGTGGGACCTACTGTGGCACTAGATGAACCCATTGTGATTCCAAGCCTTCAGGAGGATTTGGCCCAGTGTGTGCACGAGCCTGGCTTAGGGAGTCTCAGTTCCAGCTGCACCAGCCAGTTCTCAGGTTGGAGGAGGTGCTCAGGCTCCCGCTGCCCGTAGCCTATAGCAGGTAGCTTAGGGGCTCGAGCTACGAGGGGTACTACCAGCCCAACTAATTGCAGCTGCTTAGGCCTAGGTTGGCCCACCTATGAGTGATAAGGAGCTATAGATACTAGAGCAGTTTGGAAGGCTTAAGCCTCCAGAGTTCAGTGGGGCAGTGTCAAAGGATGCTCATGATTTTATAGACAGGTATCAGGGGATCCTTCGCACCGCGGGTATTTTGGAGACTAGTGGAGTTTCATTTATTACTTTTTAGTTGAGAAGGAAAGCCTACAGATGGTGGGAGGCCTATGTGTTGAGCATGCCAACCGGCGCTGCACCACTTACGTGGCATGGGTTCTCAGTTCTCTTATTAGAGAAGTTTGTTCCATAGACTCGTATAGAGGAGTTGCGTAGACAGTTTGAGTAGCTATGCACAGAAGGTATGTCAATGACTCAGTATAAGATGAGATTTTCAGAGTTGGCTCGCCATGCGGTATGGTTGGTTCCCAATGAGAGGGAGAGTATTAATAGGTTCATTGATGGCCTCAACTATGGACTACATCTCATCATGACTGGTGAGATTTCAACGGGTGTGAGGTTTGACGAGGTGGTTGATATTTCTAAAGGTATGGAGCTGGCTCGCAGTCAGGAGCATGTGGAGAGAGAGGCCAAGAGACCTCGTAATTCAGGTGGTTTCAACAGTTCCTCAACTGGAGGGCAGTCCCATCACAGCAGCGGTCGTTCTTATAGGCCCGCTCAGATTGCTTTTCTAGTTTATCGTGGTACATCAGCTAGCCATGGTTCATATAGTGCTCGCCCGGGCTAGTAATCTTTCAGTTCCCTCCCATCTCAGAATTTATCCCGTGCTTCATCAGTTCAGGGCTCCTCTTTACTAGGTTGTTATAGTAGTTATTCTAGTTCTCGGGATCTGATTCAGTCCCCCGCTGCCATTATCTAATTGAGGTTGCTTCGAGTGTGGATAGTTGGGGCATGCGAGGAGGTATTTTCCCCCTCTTATGCGAGTTCCAGTTCAACAGAGAGGTTAAACTATGAGTTTTTCACCAGTTACTTCACCACTCGCTCAGCTAGCTCGTGGTGGAACTCAAGAAATTCGAGGTCGCCCTAGAGGAGGAGCTTGATCGGGTGGTGGTCAGGCTCGATTCTATGTTTTTCCCGCCAAGCCAGAGGCAGTTTCTTCAGATGCAGTGATTATATGTACCGTTTTAGTGTGCCATAGGGATGCTTCCATATTATTTGACCCAGGTTCCACTTATACATATGTATCATCGTACTTTGCTCACCAGTTGGATATGTCCCATGATTCCTTAGTTACCTATTCATGTATCAACACCGGTAAGTGATTCTACTATTATGGACAGTACATCAATCGTGTGTGGTGACTATTGGGGAATATAGATGAGAGTTGATCTATTACTACTTAGTACAATTGATATTGACATGATTTTAGGCATGGATTGGTTGTCAGCATGTCACGCTATTATGGATTATCATGCTAAGACCGTGACATTGGCGATGCCGGGGTTTCCCTGGGTTGAGTGGAGAGATTCTTTGGACTATGTTCCCAGTAGAGTGATTTCATATTTAAAGGCCCAACAGATGGTTGGGAAGGGATGTCTGGCATATTAGCCTTTGTGAGGGAAGTTGGTGTTGATACTCCTACCATTAAGCCCGTTTCTGTAGTGCAAGACTTTTTAGATTTGTTTCCAGCAGACCTGCTAGGCATGCCACCTGACAAGAACGTTGATTTTGGTATTGACTTGGTGTCGGGCACTCTTCCCATCTCTATCCCTCCATATCGTATGACACCAGTAGAGTTGAAGGAATTTAAAGAACATCTTCAGGATATTCATGATACGAGATTCATTAGGCCTAGTATGTCGCCTTGGGGTGAACTAGTTCTGTTTGTGAAGTAGAATGGTGGTACTGTGCATATGTGCATTGATTGAAAGCAGTTGTACAAAGTCACAATTAAGAACAAGTACCCATTATTGTGCATTGATGACTTATTTGACCAGCTTCAGGGTGCCAGGGTGTTCTCTAAGATTTATTTGAGGTTTGGGTATCACCAGTTGAAGATTCGGAATTATGAAATTTTGAAGACGACATTGAGGACCCGCGATTGTCACTACATTCCTTGTGATGTCTTTTGAGATGACCAATGCCCCAATAACATTTATGCATGTGATGAATAGTGTATTCCAACCATATCTTGACTCTTGTGTCATACATTGATGATATAATGATGTACTCACATAGCTAGGCTGATCATGAGCAACATCTAAGGATTGTACTCCAGACGTTGCGGGAGAAAAAAGCTTTATGCTAAATTCTCTACGTGTGAGTTTTGGCTTGATTCTATGGTGTTCTTCGGACACGTGGTGTCTAGTGAAGGGATCAAGGTAGATCCAAAGAAGAGTGAGGTATTTCAGAGTTGGTCCATACCGTGTTCAGCTACTGGGATTAAGAGTTTTCTTGGCTTGACGGATATTATCGTCATTTTATGGGGGGTTTCTCGTCCTTTGATGTACCTTTGAATAGATTAACCTAGAAGTATGATCCATTCAGTTGGTATGATGAGCGTGAGTAGAGCTTTCAGAAGCTCAAGACTGCCTTGGCCACAACTCTAGTTCTAGTTTGACCTTCAACATCGGGTTCATATACAATGTATTGTGATGCTTCTCAGATTCGTATTTGGTGTGTCTTGATGTAGGAGGGTAGGGTGATTGCTTAAGCATCACTCCAGTTGAATCCCTATGAGAAGAACTACCCCGTTCATGACTTAGAGTTGGCAACCATTATTCATGTATCAAAGATTTGGAGGCATTATCTCTAAGAGTGTCTTGTGAGGTATTTATAGATCATCGGAGTCTACAATACTGTATTAAGCAAAATATCGAGGGACCGAAGATGGTTAGAGCTGTTAAAAGACTATGATATCACCATTTTGTATCATCCCGAGAAGGCCACATTAGTAGAAAGGCTATGAGTATGAGTAGCCTTGCATATATTCCAGTTGGTGATAGAAAACTAGCATCATATGTTCGTCTTTGGACAACAAGTTCGTGAGGTTAGACGTTTCGGAGCCTAGTCGAGTTCTAGCTTGCATGGTTTCTCAACCTTCTTTATATGAGCGCATGAGAGAGAGTCAATATGACCATCCCCATTTGCTTGTCCTTAAGGATGATGAGTGGTGATTTTACCACTCATTTTAGCCTTTTTTTCGTTTGATTCTGCATCCTTCAACGATAACATGAGGTCGTTTATAGTGTGTATTGCTCGAATTTCAGTGAAATAATGCCATGAAGTGATTGGTGTTGAATTAAAGTGGAGTTGAGCACAAATTGGTGAAAGATGTACAAAATCTCCAGTGATTCCGCACCTGCGGACTCTTGGCCGCTGGGGTGACCTCGCACCTGCGGAGTAGGGAACGCACCTGCGAAGAAAGCTTAGTTGCACAAAAGCCGCACCTGCGAAATGTTTCACGCACCTGCGAAACCGCAGGTGCGGTATGTGATCCCCATCTGTGGAATAAGAAGAACTCACCTGGAACACACCTGCGATTGGATTTCCGCTTCTGCGGAACCGCACCTGCGAGAATTCTTCCGCAGGTGCGGCCAACGGGCATCAACACTGGACAGAAATGTAAAATCACATTTTCTCATTCCCAACTCACATATACTCGACCTAGCAGATATTTTCCATATCTTTTTGGCATGGTAAAACATTGTTTTGTGTCTTGAAGACAAGGAAGAACAAGTATTGAAGTTAGGGTTTGCACACACACTTGGGTTTTGAAGATTTCAATCTTGTGGTTAAGGTTTTCTTACCCATTTATGTTTGTTTCTTCATTTCCTTGATTTGTATTGAATATTTAAGTGTGTAGTATTTATTTCCAACACTTGAATCTTGTTTATGGGAATATTCATATTTAAAGTGTGGATTAAATACCTTGTTGTGCTTATGTATTGAATGATTTTTAGTTATTTATGAAGTGAGTTATTGTTACTTTAATTATTCTTGTTCTTTAATGTTTCCAAAGGGATTAGCTAACCCTAGGACTCGCTGGCACGACCCAAAATCCTAACAGGTCGTGATGGCACCTATCGTGGAACTAGGCTAGCCAACCATCACATCACTACCCATTCGTTCTATTATAATATTTCACAAATCAATAACAAACAATAAACAGAGTATAAATAATTTCATTAAGTCTTTACGTCCCCATAATAATACAGTCTAAACAAAATCTCCCAAGACTGGAGTCAACATGGTCACGAGAATCTAAGAAATAAAACTCACTCTGTTAATGTCTTAAACAATGTATATGAAATAAATACTAATATTAATAAAGGAAGGGAAATGGAGAAGCTGCGGACGCTGGACAGCTACCTCAAAATTCCGTAAAGCTGCTGCTAACGAACAAAGATGTCTACTGCTCTGCACTAGTACCTGGATCTGCACACAGGTGTGCAGGGAGTAATGATGAGTACACCAACTCAGTAGTAATGAAAATTAATCACAGTCTGAAGTATATGAAACACACAACACAAACACCAATCCACAAAACAATAATACATCAAGTCTCAATACATTATACATAAGTTCGAAACCTATTTCCTTAAAAGTCCTTTGAAACCAGTGTATATATTTTCCAATATTGTTCAGTAAAACTCTCAGTAATATCAGTTTGAAAAATGAAGTAAATCGTAGTAAAAAACTCAGTAAAATCATATTAAAACTGCCCCTCGGGCCATAATAATCTCTCATAACATTTCCCTCAGCACCTCACCATCACTCAGTATCAGCCCAGCGGGCAATCTCACAGTCACTCAGTATCAGCCCAACGGGCAACCTAACAGTCACTCAGTATCAGCCCCGCGGGCATCACTCGCACTCAGTAGGTACCTACGCTCACTGGGGGTGTGTACAGACTCCGAAGGGGCTCCTACAACCCAAGCGCTATAAATAAGCCACATCATGGCATAAATCACTTACAATATTGTCCCTCGGCCTCTCTCATGTCATAACATCCTCACCATATTGGCCCGCGGCCTCACTCAGTCAGGCACTCTCAACATGCCACTCGGGCCATAATTATACCGGGTTCTCGACCCAAAAATAGTGTTTCATTTTCAAGAAATAATATCAAAATACTCTGAGTGTCAAAACAATTATCAAGAAAAGGCTGAGTGAAAGTCATGACATATCAAGTGAGGAAAATAGTAAAACAGCCCCTACGGGGTAAACAAATCGGCACTAAGCCCCAAACATGGCTTACAACCCAAAACATATCAAAATATATCAATACTATTAAGCATTGGCTTTAAAACTGGTTTTGCAACTCAATACTTGCCTAAAAAGGAATATATTTCCAAATTTCCAATTTTTGCATTCCAAAATCCGTGAAAGGATGCAAGGTACGGGGTTTCATACCATCACGACAGGATTTAAGAATATTACTTACCTCAAACTAGCCCGAAAAGCTACCCTGCAACCCGCTTGCCTCTCGTATCACTTCTGAGTGCTCCAAATCTACCAAGTTCAGATTTTTATCATCAATTTATGCTAAAGGAATGAATTCCAATTGAAAAATATCGATTTTAGCTCAAAACATGAAATTAGCCAAAACCCGACCTCTGGCCCGCATCTCGGAACTTGAAAATTTTTATACCAAGATATTCTTCATCATCTCACTAGTCTGTACATATAAAGAACGCTAAAATCGGAGTTCGTTTGGCCCCTCAAATCATCCCTAGAATGTCTCATAATCTCAAGCCCTAACTCCACCTTTTTCTACTGATTTTCATGAATTAAACACTGGTATTATGTTCCTTAATCACCTATAATCGAGTTTTAGGGTCCAAAATACTTACCTCAATGAAGAACGATGATTTCCCCTCTTCAAAATCACCTCCAAGCTCTTTTCCCGTTCAACAATGGTGTAAAACTAAGTTATGGTTGCAGAGGGTTTAATTTAATACTGCCCAGTTATTCTTCAGTGCGAACGCGGCCCACTTCCCACGTTCGCGAAGTACAAAAACCTCCAGACCTCAATTTCCTCTACGCGATCGCGATCCCCTGCCCGCGAATGCACTGCCTCTCCAACCCAGGCCTATGTGAACGCATGGGCCTTTACGCGAACGCACATGCCAAATGGACCTAGGTCCCTCAGCTGCCCACTATTCTCCGCGAACGCACTCCTCAGCCCGCGTTTGCGATGGCTACCCCTCATAACTCTCCGCGTTCGCACATCCTGGACCGCGAACGCATAGAGAAATTTCCCAGTTCCCCAATTTCTCCTATGCGAACGCGAGACCCCCTCCGCGAACGCATAGGGTAAAAATTCTCTGTAGAAACACCAGAAAAAACAGCAGACTTTGCTAAGGCCAAAGTGCCCGTTAACCACCCGAAATCAATCCCAAGCCCCTCGGGACCCCAACCAAATTTATCAACACATCTTAAATGATCATTCCAACTTAGTTTCACCCTCGGAACACCAAAACTAACATCAAAACACCAAAATCACATCAGATTCAAGCCTAAGAACTTTGAAATTTTTATAATCCACCAACGATGCCGAAACTATCCAAAACAACTTCGATTGACCTGAAATTTTGCAGACATATCCAAAATGATATTACAAACCTGCTCCAACTGTTGGAAGTCCATTCCGACCCCGATAGCCTATTTTCCACTGCCGACCGGAGTCACCAAAACTAACTTTCGCCAATTCAAGCCTAATTCTACACCGGGCATCACAAAAATATTCCGAACATACTCCTAAGTCCCAAATCACCTAACGAAGCTATCCGAGCCATAAAATCCGCGTTCCGAGATCGTTTACCAATAATTCAACTCTCAGTTGACTTTTTCAACTATAAGGCTATTTTTAAAGACTAAGTGACTAAACTCTCACTACAATTGTTCCGATTCCAAGCCTACCAACTCTAACACATCATAAAAAGTATAAGCAACCTATGACAAGTCAATAACAGTAATTATAATGCAGATTCTACATAACGACCGACCGGGTCGTTACACTCGCCCATTAACTCCGAATTAATTTTGGAAAAGATAATTGGGGGTTGGGAAAGATTATTTAACAAGAACTTGGGGTTTTAAACCTCATTTTATAGATTCTACCTAGGGATAGGATTGAACTACTTGTAGCCATATTCGAGTGTGCTTAATCTCTTAATTGGGTTAGGAATAATTCAATTAGGAAGTCTTGTTAGTCTTTGGAAAAAGCTAATTAAGAATTATTATCCGTGGCTAATTAACATAAACTCGCTCATATTTGTAAAATCATGAAATACATTGGATCGTTACTTGAGTGTAATTCCCGATGCATTCATACTTGTAGCCATTGATCATTTTACTTGCTTTCTAGGTTAGTTTATATTTTTGCATTTAGTTATAATATTTTCACAACGAAAAATCTAAGTGTTTGGCACTGCGCAATAGGTGATAATTCTCTTACATTCCTAATCGCCTCCATATTGTTCTCTGTGGGATTCGACACCAACCTTGTTGGGTTACTATATTTGACATCGATAGCTTTACACTATTTTAAGGTGTAATTTGAGCGTATCAAATTTTGGTGCCGTTGCCGGGGAACAATTGGCGTAATTTAGGTTGTTTGAGAAATAAGCATAAGTTCTTTGATCCAAACTTGTGAATATTTGTGTAATTATTTTTCTTGCTTATTTTCTTAATTTTTGATTAAAGAGAATGGCATCATATAATTAAAATTGGTCGGATGGTAGTTGTTCATACTTTGATGACCCTTGTCTTTATTGTGGAGGACCACACCCGTGGCAAAATTGTTTGAATTCTCCTGGGAATGGATTGTGCGCACAATCTCAAACCCATGAGTGGAGTATTTGTGATAGGTGTGGTTGCCAAAATGGTCATTGGTATGATTGTGTATATTTGTCCGTCCCTTCCCCAAGCCCCCACTATGATGACTCTACTTTTTGTGATGAAACATTTAGGGGTGAAGAAGTGGAGAAAATTGAGCATGGTAGAAATGGAGAGTTCAAGCTCAGGTTGGAATGCTTACTTGAAGAAGGAAACCATGAGAAAAATTCCTTGGAAGAGCTTTTGGAGAATAGTCTCCAAAATGAATTGGCACATAAAAGGTTGCACTCACGAATGGATGAAATGATTGAAGTTTCAAAGGTTCAAAAAGCCTTGGAGGTGAGTTATAGCCAATAACCTTCCTTGGAGGTGAGTGATAGCCAATAACCTTCCTTGGAGGTTGAAGTTGAAAACTCTTTCTTGGCACTTGAACAAAACTAAGAAGAACTCTCAAATGCTCAAAATGAGAGGATGATGCTCATGTTGGAGGCCAATCTTGAAAATGAGGAAAAGCACAACTTTGAACTCGAGGGCTTGAAACATGAAGCGACTCAAAATGATGAGCACATCCGCACTTTGGAGGATCAAATGCAAGCATTGATGGAGGCTCATCATGCCTCTCAAGTTGAAAATGTGGATGAAAGCCAATAAGAATCTAATTCCGAGGGTGAGAGTGAGCTTTACTTTGAGGAATCCAATCTGCCAACCGACTCCATGAGTGTTAGTGATGCCGAGAATAATATGGAATTAGAATCAACCGGGGTGATTAAAAATTTGTATGAAATTGACTCTATTCCAGGGGAAAAAGAGGATGTCAAAATCCAGAGAAATTTGCAAGTTGGAGGTTTGAAGGGACATTCCAAGCATTTTTCAACATTGGAGTTGTGTGGTGATACGGAAGTTGAACGACACGCATCAATGAAGTTGTGCAAAGAGAAAAAATTCATAACATATATCTTACAATTTGAGGAAACAACAAAGCCAAATGACATTCCTCACATGAGAGCCAAGAGGTGCAAAATGAAGAATTTAAGGCTTGGCTTAATCATTTACTTACCACCCCCACCGCCCGTGGTCATAAGATTGATTCCAATCTAGGTGCTCAATTCATATCATGCAAGTGGCGAGAAAAGTTGTAACGTTGTCTTGCGTCGTGCCACGACGTTAAATGCGGCGCTTGGTGGGAGGCAACCCATCGTTTTTCAATTTTTTTGGTTGTTTTTGAAATTTTCCTTTTTAGAATAGATTATTATATTTTTTCTAACCAATCTGCCGAGTTTCAATATTTTTGGAGTTGATTTGAGCAGGACAGGGTGACCGGGTGGCCAAACACAGTGCGGGTGAAACACAAACAGAGTTCTAGGCAACACTGATCAACTCTGCGATGGGGCCAGTGCAAAATGCGATCGCAGATTTGTATGTATTAGCCAAAGATGCGATCGCACAACTGACAGAAAATGATTGCTGAGCCCAATCATTTCCGCACCTGCGGTCATGAAATCCGCAGGTGCAGTTTCGCAACAGCGAATTTTGAAGCGTAGGTGCGGCGATTCCGCAGGTGCGATTGTTTTCTTGCACGCGCGCAGCCGCATGTGTGGTTATTTCTCCGCAAGTGCGGAACTCGTGCAAGTGAAATCCCTAATTTCATTTCATCAGGTAAGTCTTAAACCATTTTCACCCAATACCCATAATCCCCCGTCTCACAAAAAAACAATCCCAACGTACTGCTCGTGATTTTTTTCCAGTGCACTCACAAGACTCAGGTAATTTCATCTCCTCACCTCCTTCTCCTTCTCTGTTCCTCATTATGTGTTTCCCCACATCTTTTGTTAGGCCATTAATGGCAGTTTGTTTTTTCACTTTCTCTTCTTTTAGTGATCTGCTTCCCACGACCCCTCTGTTTTAGGTAATATTAGGGTGAGGTTTAGTTGAGAGTAGCGTAGTGTGGGTTGTCTGTAGTGAAGCAACAATTGTGGGGAAAATAAGAGTACCCAATTCATGTGAAGATGGAGTAAACTTTAACTGCCCACAAGGTGTTCGGCAAAGTGTCCAAAAGATATTTGTAATCAAGGAACCTAAAATTCAGTATTAACGAAGTTAGAAATAAATTTGATACCCTAATTTGGAAGTCTTGAGTACAAATTAGGTGTTAAAAGGCATATTGCAACTGAAAATAGTAATAAAATTCTGGCAGTTCAATCTTGGGATGAAAGACCGCACGTGCGAATAGTTTTCCGTAGGTGCGGCTTCGCACCTGCGAGTCCTTCTCCATAGGTGCGATCCCTATTCCTCTGGGAATTCTGCGGAGGTGCGCCCTTTTTTTCGCAGGTGCGCAACCGCACCTGCGACTGAAGTTCCGCAGGTGCAGAAACAGGGCAGCATGGCAAAAAATAGTGAGTTTGCAAATGGCCCCTCCCGGGCCCGCTCTGTCACGACCCAAACTGGAGGATCATGACTAGCACCCTGGCCATACTTGCCGAGCACCAACGTACATTTTATCTAACCTTCTTATTATCTTTATGGGATAACGAGATCAATATAAATGGTAGATATGGATCATGAACATACATCACATGGGATGACAAGATTGCTAAGAAACTACATAAAATGGTACGAGCTACAACGCTGCCATGAAAGACTATACAACAAAAATTATCCAACAAGGCATACCAAACTATACATGAGTTGACACCTGTCTATGAGCCTCTAAGGAGCATAAGTAATGCAACATTGCCGGAACAAGGCCCCGACATACCCATAATATCTATAAATAAAATGCATACCAAGACCACGGCAAGTCCGGAG
>ML287171.1:0-92507 GCA_005239495.1 Nicotiana undulata
CGATTGTCGCAATATTTTTCGGTCTTGATTTTATTTTCTTGACGCAATTTATTGTCTACAAGGTGCACCAAAATCTCCAGTATATTATGTTGGAACTTTCCGTGTTATAGTAAAATAGTGGTTATTTTTTATGACTTTGGAAATGCAGGCTATTATTCAATTACCAGTCCGGAAACTGGCTAGCCCATGCTTTTTTCTATATATATATATATGTATGTATGTATGTATGTACGTACGGAGGTATATTAATTTAAGGATACTTTGTGAACTTAGGACCCATTTGTCCATTAAAAATTAAAAATTAAAAAATTAAAAATTAAAAATAAAAATTTTGAATTTTTTTTTCTTTCGAAAATGTGTGTCCATGAATTTTGCAAGTTCTTGAAAAAATTCGAAAATGGGTTTACCAAAAACAAAAGGTTGTTTTGACCACTTTTTCAAAATTTTCTAGAAAAAAAAAATAGAAATTCTTCCTCCGTCCCAAGACTGCAATAATTTTTGCAAGTGAAATGCATGCTCAAACACAATTACCTAAATACATATTTGTTGGAGTTGTGACATGTTCTTTGGTGACAGGATTGAAGATATGGAAACGAGAATGATCAGTAGTAGACCAGAAACAAACGAAACCATTCACAGAATTCGCCCTCATAATTCTCCTCAGTGGCATTGGTAACCATATTGTCTGGACCAATACATCTTTTATTGTATATAAGTCTTTAGTCTTCAAATCTTGGAATGAATGGTTTTGATTACTGTGCCACTCTAAGGAAGAAACTGTGACTTGAGATTGTTGATCATCAGCCAAAGTAATAACAACTACTTCCATTTGAGAGAACGATGATGAGGATTTTAATAATGTGTTCAATCTGTGAGTAGGCAAAGCTCCCACTGTGGATAATCGAACACCATTCCATGCATACCTCCTTTAAATTTTCAGTCAAATCTTGACAAGGTACTCTTCGTAATATCTCAATAACAATTTCTTTAGATATAGAAATGACATGTTTCTTTTTCTTTCCCTTACTTCTCTTTGACTTTGAGATCTGCATTCTTCTTTTTGAAGTCCCCACTAATCAATAAAAAATGGTCAAATGTTAAATAATGACTTTTAGTCCGCGCCAAAAACTATTTATATTTGGTAGCCGAAAAAGTGTATAAAATTTGTATACTTTTTGTATGTACGTAACATACACACACATATATATACACTAGTCTTAGTGTATGCGCGTTGCGCGTGTTCTCCACGTCAATAAGTAAATAATTTTCCAAATCTCACATAAGTATTATAATAAACAATATCTTTGAGTTCTAATAAAAATAAAATATATAACTTTCTAAAAGCATATATATATATATATATATATATATGCTTTTAGAAAGTTATATATTTTATTTTTATTAGAACTCAAAGATATTGTTTATTATAATACTTATGTGAGATTTGGAAAATTATTTACTTATTGACGTGGAGAACACGCGCAACGCGCATACACTAAGACTAGTGTATATATATGTGTGTGTATGTTACGTACATACAAAAAGTATACAAATTTTATACACTTTTTCGGCTACCAAATATAAATAGTTTTTGGCGCGGACTAAAAGTCATTATTTAACATTTGACCATTTTTTATTGATTAGTGGGGACTTCAAAAAGAAGAATGCAGATCTCAAAGTCAAAGAGAAGTAAGGGAAAGAAAAAGAAACATGTCATTTCTATATCTAAAGAAATTGTTATTGAGATATTACGAAGAGTACCTTGTCAAGATTTGACTGAAAATTTAAAGGAGGTATGCATGGAATGGTGTTCGATTATCCACAGTGGGAGCTTTGCCTACTCACAGATTGAACACATTATTAAAATCCTCATCATCGTTCTCTCAAATGGAAGTAGTTGTTATTACTTTGGCTGATGATCAACAATCTCAAGTCNGGAGAGTCACCCACTCTGCCTGGCCCCGAATACAATCAACTCCAAGGCTCTTCTAGCATATGAACATCCTCTCAATGAAGTACGTGACTGAGTCACTGCCCTTACAACTTGCCTATGCCTTAAGCATATATATTGAACCTTTCGAAGCCCAGCCTGGTCCAATAGGACCTACTTGTGCACATATTCATCAAATCCCATGCATAATCAGCATTCTACTCCTTTCCCTTAGCTGAAACAACTTTCCATTACGCCAACAATCCGCAACCCTATGAGAACACAATCCTACAACCCAACTGCAGGTGGTGGGACTCCCCACTTAGCTCGAAGCTACATCCTTGCACCACTCTAGACCCTACTGAGATCCTTTCTCCTTTGCTAACATGATCTTGCTCAACCAACCCGTCCAACAACGCTACGTTGCACACCCTCTATAACAGAAATACCCCATCCCAAGCCTGCTCTCATTCACCAACCTTGCTTGTCCGTCCGCTCCTCATGGACCTCTAATAAATGCGCCACAACATCTTCAAATTCACCGCCACATTGCGTCCATCCTTCATCCCTGACAACTTCTCTCTGTTGCATCCAACCTTCCGCCGAATAACCAACATTTCAGATTAAGCTCGTGGACCTAATCCCTGTCCACTAAAATTCTCAAATTACTCCAAACTTCTCCTCAAAGATAGGCAGTTGTCTTACCGCTAAACTCATATGTTACGCTGCCACTCTCCTACTTTGGTTAAACTCATTCCTTTAATCATTACCTGACTTCCTTTTCTTATACCTGGCCCTTTAGAAATTTAGCCGCCGCTTGACACTTCTCACATGACTTCCTTCATCGAATGCTGCCCAATTGTTGCCTCAATTCAATATCATTCTCTGCAACTCTTAAACCGGCAGATTACCATAACTTCGAATCCCCGAAGATGATTTTCCTCGAGCTACCTTAATTAGAAACGCTCATTCAATACTTTGACCACCGCACACCATAGTCTATGATAGCCGCTTCTTCAATACTGTTTAATCACATGCTGACCCAATGCAACCGAAGAAACCATAGCACTGACGAGCTTATCACATTACATTCGACTAATAACGACGATATCACAACACAGGTGAATATTCCACCTCAATTGAATACACCAAGTCTTACTACTTTATCAATCCGAACCGGACCATTCATAGTCCAAATGCCTTTCCTCTGCCGGAATTAAAATACCGAAATCTCAAAATCACGCCTGGAGAAGACCTCCCTTCGAACCATTCGCCATCCCAACACATGGGCAAGCACTCTATCTTCACCCCCACATCGCGCGATAACCAATCGTAAACATCATCACTATCTGAGCATATCCTCAAGGCTCTCAGAAACACGGCTACTGAGCTGAAACAACATATTGCCCTTCTGCAGGGCGACAACAACAACCCAATCAACTACGCATGGAAGATTCACGCACCATATCTGGGTTATCATTACAACTTCTCAAATTCCCAACCCATAACAAGCGCTTCTCGGCGCGTAAGATAGAGTAGGAAGAAATATAGGCATAAGCCTCAGAGGAATCAAATTGCACGATGAGGAATCAAGAAGGGAAGTACTCCTAACATCCATGTAGCCTCTCGAAGATAAGTATAGACGTCTCCGTACCGATCCACAAGAATCTACTAGACTTGCTCATGACCCGTGAAACCTAGGGGAACCTAGAGCTCTGATACCATGTTGTCACGACCCAAATTCCATAAGTCGTGATGGCGCCGGACACCACTGTCAGGCAAGCCAAACCATAATTAGTTGAAGAAATTCCTGTTTTAACATTTTCGAAATCGTTACCTTTCATTGCATTTCATAATCAAATAAATAAATCTTTGTAAATTAAGTATGACAATAGTTCAATTCAGTTTTAATCGACTAAATCCCAACACATCCCCAGAAACCTGGTGACACAAGTACATGAGCAACTTCTAAGGATTTATACAATCATAAAAAACTTGTCCGAGGTACAAATTGAACAAGGACTGAAAATAAAGTACAAATACATAGGAGGAAGACTCTGTCAGCTGCGAAACGCCTCCGGATGATGCATCCCGTCCAAGTCTCCAAGTCAGTCACTGCGCTATGAAGGTACTTGTGCAACAAAATGCACAGCAAGTGTAGTATGAGTACGAAAACAACGTGTACTCAGTAAGTATCCCACCTAATCTCAGAGAGGTAGTGACGAGAGGTCAGATTAGACACTTGCTATAGGTCAATTTGGATTATTCAAGTGTGACACTAAGCATGGTTATCATAGGCAATTTATTAAGTTCAGGAATAAATAATATCAACTCTTTCCAAAATTTACACTTAAATTCTTCGTCATGTTAATACCAATTAATCAACATGGGTGATTTAATCAAATAACAACCTAATCAACGGGAAGGAACAACTTCTTCCAAAATATTTAATAATTCTCAATCTCTGTCATTTCAATTGACAACTTAAAATTCCAGGCCAGTAATAAGGCAAAAAAAAAAAAGCAACTATGCAGCAAATATCATGTGCAAGAAATGCCGAGGGTCGAATGGGGCGGACCAACAATAATAAATTATGCACTGCCGAGGGTCGAACGGATCGAACCATAGATGCATCTATCTGCCCCGCTCGCGAATCGATCATGCGACGCGGTTATACATAAATATAAGGATATCCTGCTCGCGAATCATACATGCGACTCAGGCACCCGTAAATACACATATTCACACAGTGAGTCCATATTTTATTAGGAAAACAGTTTCTCAAAGAAGTGATATAATTCTCTTTAGGTGAACATGAAGATAATATGTAAATCATTTCTGGAAGTTCATTTACCAAACTTGATGAGGTTTTTCAAATATTACAAATCTGTCCTAAACAAACTTACGCAAGGAAGAATAAATTCTCTTTCTAAATGATTAAGAAAAATGAACTCTAACCTTCTTATGTATTCAATTACTATTCCGATTATATTAACGGTCAACTCTTACTGGAAAGATCACAAGTATAACAAGTAAGGCATGCTAGTGGGTCCTAGACTACCTGGACATAAACATATTAGTAGCTACGCACGGACTCCTGTCACCTCGTGCGTACGTAGCCCCCACAAATGGTAACACATATTTAATTTGTTCACCTAGGGGGACAATTCCCCCTCACAAAGTTAGAAAGGAGACTTACCTCGCTCTGAAACTTCATTACCGGCTTCCAAGCCCTCCCGACAGCTCCAGTTTGATGCACAAAGCCCCAAAACTACCAAATAACGTGCAAAGCAATGAAAATTCACTCTAATACTTATAACAAATTCAAATTTTATCATTTCCCAACTCCGTTCAATGAGTTGACCAAAATGCCCTCGGGCCCACGTGCCCGGATTCCAAAATTTCTCTAGATAAACTCTACCCATAGCTTTACTAGTTCAAATATACAATTTACTCAAATATTCATGCTCAATTCGTGGTTAAAATCCAATTTACCAAATTTCTAGGTTTTCTTCAAATTTCCCTATTTTTCCCACAATTGTCATGTTTAAATCCATGCAATAACCTTGTAATTGACTTAAAAATGTGAAGAATTAACTTACCTTGTGATCCTTGCCGAAATTCCCTCCTTGAAGCTCCTCAAAACCGCCCATACCAAATGTAAAATGAAGAAGAAAGGTCCAAATTCCCGTTTAAAACAATCTGCCCAGGCCTTAATTCCGCACCTGCGGTCCCCTCATCACACATGCGCTTCCGCAGGTGCGCCCAATCTCCCGCACTTGCGGCCTCCTCAGCTTCATCCCAAACTCGCACCTGCGGCGCCCAAAGCCGCACCTGCGGCCAAAGCCTCGCAGGTGCGGACACACCAGATGACAACATCCTTCAGCTTTCTTCAACTTCAAATATTGATCTGTTAACCGCTCGGAATCCACCCGAGGCCCCCCGGGACCCCGTCCAATGTCACCAAACTGTTCCAAAACATAATGCGAACTTGCTCGAGGCCTCAAATCACATCAAATAACATCGAAAAAGAGAATTGCACTAAAATTCAAACTTTATGAACTCAGAAATTTCAAACTTCTACATCTGACGCCGAAACCTGTCAATTCACATCTGATTGACCCCAAATTTTTCACACAAGTCATATTCGACATTACGGACCTGCTCCATCTTTCGGAATTGGAATCCGACCCCGATATCAAAAAGTCAAACTCTCGGTCAAACTTCTCAAAAACCTTCAAATTTTTATCTTTAGCCAAATGACTTCAAAATGACCTCCGGACATCCGAATTCACTTCTGATCACACCCCTAACTCCAGAATCACCATACGGAGCTATTCCCAGACTCGGAATTCCAAACGGACATCAATATCATCGAAATGCGCTTCAAGCCAAACTTAGAAAATTCCTTCAAAAATGCTAACTTCCACAATATACGCTGAAACGCTCCCGGGTTTTCCAAAACCCGATCCGGACATACACCCAAGTCTGAAATCATCATATGAACCTGCTGGAGCCTTCAGATCCTGATTTCGAGGTCGTTTATTCCAAATCCCATTCTTAGCCGATTCTTCCAACTTAAGGCTTCCAAAATGAGAATTTTCCTTTCAATTTAACTCCGAACTTCCCGAATTTCAACTCCGACCATACGCACAAGTCATAATACCTAAAATGAAGTTGTTCATGACTTCCAACCGTTGAACGACGTGCTAGAGCTCAAAACAACCGGTCGGGTCGTTACAAAGCTCTATCTTGTTAGCATCATATTATTGCATCTTCATGGGCTGAAATATCGCCAACCTATCCAAAGGCGTCATCGTTCGGAGGCACCATCCTCATGGCCCGAGAACATCATTTCATGGCCTGCGAACCCTGCATCAAGCAATTCATGGACCAGGACATCATCGTCTAAGGACGTCCAAAGACAACATTCATGGTCCAATGGGAATTTGCATCATGTTTAAATTACGCACAATATATGCTTGTATTGTTCATTTGCAGGTAATCCGGCAAGCAACAACCATCCTGGGAGGAGCGGTCCCGCTCCAGCTCTCCCAAACTACCCCGGCAGTCGTTTGTTCGCCTAACCCTGTCCATTCTTGTAAAACATCATCGGTATACTTCACCAATGATTCCTGAACTATATATGGCCTGATTCCTGTAAAACCAGGGATATGTAGGCAACTCAGAAACCAGGGTGCGACCTAAATCTTTTCAAATTATTTCACTCGGTCAAATTTGGCCATCATATCTTTACCCGACAACTCGTTCATCCTTCCCGGGTAAAGAGGGGCAATTGTTGATACCCAATATTTCCCAAAATATTTTAAAATTTTCATATATGCTTTCAAAATCAATTTTCATGATAATTGGCCTTTTCCCATAATTTTTCATATTTTTATTAATTTCCTTTCCAATTTATTCAGTATTTTTATTCAATAATTATGCATAAATTGTATTATAAATAATTTCAAAATATTTCCCAGCTCAATATACTATTTTAATCCTATTAGAATTTAATTATTTCATAAATTAGTCAATTTGGCATTATTTAGCTATAACTACAGTAATTTTATAATTATAGCCTAATTATACGTTTCATACCATTTAAACAAATAATTAGTCATTTTATATTTTTTAATATTATCTAATTACCTTAATTTCATTTATTTGGGATTTATTTCATTTTTTATAATTACTAGCTATTTTTATTAATTATTTATCTATTTTAATGGGTATTTAACTAATAGCCATCTTTTAATTTCAATTTTAGCCTAAATTATACCTAATACCACAATTAAATCAACCCAATTACCCATACCAGACCTGAATTTCTACCCAGCCCAACCCTTCGATCAATCTGAGTCGTTGATCAATTTGAATCAACGGCCCATATTGATATTTACCTAAATTAGACCTAATGACCTACCCCCCCCCACGTCCCTCATTCTCACTCAGACGCTCATCTCTCTACTCTCTCTCTATCTCTCTAGTTTCCTCTAGAGACTTCCAGTCTCTTCACCTCCTATAAGGTCCGTTCGTCTTCTCTGATCGCCTCTTCGCCGGAAACCATGGAATCCTCACCATCCTCAGGCCTCTCATGGCTCATTTACACCGGTGTTGCTGTCTCTAAGGTCTTCAAGAGACCAGGGTTCACTCTCTCACACCTCTAGCATGTTTCAGGCCTTCATGGCTCGATCTCTAGTAAGATTTCCCTACTTTTCTGTTAGACCTATGGTTTCTAAGCCGGGCTCTCTATCCCTGGGTTATTTTCTCGAAACCCTAATCTCTTCTCCTAAATCTTTTAGATCTATAACAGATCTGAGAACATTCGAGTTATTTTTGCTTGTTTTCATGAAAACCTGCTGATTTTTAAAAGTGTCGCTTTATTTTCCTAATTAGGGTTTCTGGAACTTTTCTTCAAAAATGATTTTTCTCTGATTTAAAGTGTTATTCTATGATTTCTGTTGTGTTTAAATGATTTTTTATTAATTTCTCTCTTTACCTAACTAGTTATGCTGAAACCCCCTAATTTGTGGCTTTAGTCTTGTGTTCTGAGTTCATCTTTATTGTTTGTATGTTTGATTCTCATGAATATGCTTCGATTAATTAGAGTACTTTATGATTTCCACCCTAATAATACCCTATTAGAGTTTATGATTTGGTTCTTTCTGTTTACACTCTGTTTACGTGATTTTTCTTGGAAGTTTATGTTATTTCCCTTTAAAATTAGTATTATTCCGATTCTTGAATCCTTGATTTACTGTGTTGATATTCCTACACTGATTTCCTGCTATTTTCCTTATTCTCACAACCTTTGAAGTATTTCTTACCTTATTTATGTGATTGGTCGTATTATTTACCGATTCTACTATTAATTCCTTAATTAGACCTTTATGTATCTACCCCTGTTTACATATTCTGTGCCTATATCTTGTTTGAATTATTTCCTTATTTGTTCTCTACCGTTTGAAATGACTCCCTTAATTAAGGGAAGACTTGGACTGATTTTACTTTAATTGATCCTGAGTTCTTCAATTACTGAACGAATTTATTCTTGCCTTATTTACTTAGCCTTCAAACTGCTATATATGTGCTCTCTTCTATTCTCATTAGACAGTCTTCTAGACACGAACATACACATTGTTCAACTCTATCTTACTCACACACATACTGTTCTTCTCTTGATTGCCTGTTGTTACTAGTCAGCTAAAAGCCAAGACTAGTTATTCTATTTGCTTACTCTTTATTCTGTACATGCTATTTTTCCAACTGGTATGTCTCCAATTTATGTTTAAGCTTCAAAAAAATATGTTTCTTTGGGTATTTCAATTCATAATATTCCAAATCTGCTCCTACTTATGGTTCTGTTGTCCCACTTGCAACTAGTTTGTATACTCTGTTGTTTTAATTCTTAGTACCTTTCCCCTTTAGCCTCAGCATGTGTACTACCCCTTGCATGTTTTAATGTAATTCTGCTTATGTCTTTTGTGATTCCTAGTATACTACAATTGCACTATGTGTTGCCTAGTCTCCATGTAATCTTGAACACATGCTATACTCCAAACCTTTTCTGAACCTATGTGTGGCTATGTTTGTTATGTGCTCTAGTGCTCCATTTTATCTGGTTCTGTTTAGTCCTTGGCATGAACCTTTTGTGACAAACTATGTCTGTTTGGGCTTTGTACATGATGTGATACTCTATTAACTGGTATCCCAATCTGTTTCTATATGTCTCCAGTCCCTGCTCCCTTGTTTGTATTGTCTCTAGGCACTGTGTGTTGTTTGGTGCTGGTTGATTGTTCTGAAACTGTTTCCCTGAACCATTCACTTACTGTTACGCATACACATTTCAAATAAACCATCTTTTAGAGATGTTCTTTTAACTCAACTTTTTTTCTTCAAATCATCTTTTGCACTTCACTTTATTCTTAGACCATAAGTTCTGCCCTCTCAGTGTAGCACTGCTTTGGGACCCCTGAGCTCCCTATGAACTCTGACATACTGAGGCTGGCACTTCCACACTGCACATGCTCAATTCTTGGTTACTAAGTCTGGGTGTGAGCATTGCCCGGGAGCCCTTGAGGTCCTTAGGGAACTTTGACACACCCGGATTATGAAAAAGCTATGAAATACTATATGGCAATGAGGTTTGGAGGACTTGGGTCTATCTGTAGGCTCCCTATAGAATAGCTTCTTGTTTTCCGCTATTTCAATTATGTAATTCATGATCCTTGGTCTATAATAACTTATTGTAAACAACTCTTGGGGATGGATAGTGAAAAGAGGAAAGGGATAACTATGCATGTTATAGATATAAATGGTATAAACCATGCTATTAGGCTTACATTTCCTATGTGTGCAATAGAAATCATGCTTAGGACTAATGTGTGCAAAGAATATCGTGCATTAGAAATCATGCTCTTTAGGATTTCATAAACCGATTTTCAGCACTTTACTTCAACACTGTTATGTCACTTAGAAACATCTTGTTCATTAATAACAATGAAAATGCTGCCATGTGATTATGTTCATGCATTCTAAAAAATGTAATCTAAATCCTTCCTTAAACGAGTGTTAACAAATCTGCAATACTTTGCCATGTTATACGCAGAAACCATGTTCTAGGTAAACAACTAATAAACATGCCACTCTCATACTTGCTGCATATTTTGAAAGCGTGTTCAACTACTCAAACCATTATGTATCTCTGTATGTGCATATTAGACATCATGTTTTAGGATCTCATTCAACACCTAGTTTAACTACTGATGCATGAGAAAGGCCTAACAAACAGTCCCCTCATGTTTTTCATAACTGGTATTAATTCCGCATTTTTCTAAGTACAACATGTTTAGGCAACACAACTCAAACAATATCTTTAATAACCTGGGTAATTACTAAGTCTTATTCCTACGCCTAGGCAAGTCTTAGGTGGTTGAACCATTAAACTAAAATCTGCCTTTCCTGTATATGTTGCTCAAAGCTCAACAGGTTCTTTTTTAATCAGTAGGCAAAACTGATTAGGGCTTTCTAAGTAATAAAAATAAACTTGCATGTCTATTTATCTTCTGAACTTACTTAGACACCGTATCTTAGGTTTCTGAATCTAAATATTATCCTTACTTGTGTTTGAGTCGTGTCGTTTATCTGCATTATCTGCGGAGGTAAACTTGAGCCTCTTACATACTCCTATGTCTTCCCCTTTACTGCAGTCATATGTGTTCTTTACTTGTCGCCTTAGAATTTTACCTTTCAAACCTGAGGGTCCACCTAGTACCTCCCTTTTAGGATAGTAGTCCTAATCTCCTCCGGGACTGATAGGAAGGGACGGGTAACGGCACGCAATAAAGTTCGTGACTAATACGCGATTTAATTACCTTCACGGGATGGGAAATGGTAGAATATGGATATGATGACCGATGCGCTAATACCACAGGTAGCCCTTCTATGAAGAGTGTCATACCAGGTAATGCATTGATGTGATCCATATTATTACAAACCTCGGATATCCTTTACTTTACATGTTTAAAACTTAGCCTTTCTATAATTGTTTTCCAACACTTGCATGCTTAAGATTTAAATCCCCTCTTATTTGAGCCTTTATTTGTTTGTTTGCTAAACCGTACAAATTCACAAAAGCTATTTGGCCAGAAACCACACTTGTGGATCCTGAGGGGTGCCTAACACCTTCCCCTTGGGATAATTCCAAGCCCTTACCCTATCTCTGGTTAACAACGTAGTTGTAAATGAACCCCTTAGGTGCCCTAACGCACCTTTAAAATCGTTAGGTGGCGACTCTAAAAAATGCAAAACCCCTTCCCAAAAGGAAAGAGTTGTCTCAACCCCAAAATGTCCTGAATCCGATCTCCGCGAGGAAAAAGGGGGCTCGACATCATATGCCTTGGATTAATTATTGGTACCAACCAAAGTCATTAGATTGTGCTTGAATTGAACCCTTTTTGACTTGAAATGATATTTTGTATGCCATTGAGCTTAAGTGATCATATTCTTGTGGATGTTCTTGGGTTTTGAATTGCTTGAAGATAAGCAATAGTTTAAGTTTGGGGTGTTTGATAAGTTGGTATTTTACCAACTTATCTCCTCTTAATACTTAATCTTTTGTGTAATCTTGTTGAGAAACTAAGACATTTATTGATGTCTATTGGCAAATTCCAGGTGTCAAGTGATTTAGAGGTAACGGTGAAGAAATCGTGGAAAAACAAGTCAAAAAGGAGCAAAATTGGAAATTAGGAAGTCTGTCCAGTTTTTATACTATGCATCGTGGATGGTTTAATGCAATCGCATAAGGTCAGGAACAATAACTATGCGAATGCACAGTGACAGATGCAAACGCATTGTTTAAATAGGTGGTCAGCGTTTGGTCAATTGACCTGTGCGGACGCAGATAATTGAATACAAACACATAACATGAGCGGTCATTGGAGTGGTCAACTACACTGTGCAAACACACAGGCTTGTATGTGATCGCATACTTCTGAGAAAAGATTCAGTGCGAACGCATGTTCACTGTTGCGATCGCATAGGACATTTTCTGGGCAGGTGCTGGGCATTTTTGGAATTTCACTCTATCTTTCCCCAAATCATTTTTATACACGACTTGGCAGATATTTTCTGCATCTTTGGTTTATTGTAAACATTGTTTTGTGTCTTGAAGACAAAAAAAAAAGAACAAATATTAAAGCTAGGGTTTGTACACACACTTGGGATTTGAAGATTTCAACCTTGTGGTTAAGGATTTCTTACCTATTTATGTTTGTTTCTTCATTTCCTTGACTTGTATTGAATATCTAAGTGTGTAGTATTTGTTTCTAACACTTGAATCTTGTTTATTAAAATATTCATATTTAAAGTGTGGATTAAATACCTTGTTATGCTTATGTATTGAATGATTTTTATATATTTGTAAAGTGAGTTATTGTTACTTTAATTATTCTTGTTCTTTAATGTTTCCAAAGGGATTAGCTAACCCTAGGACTCGCCTATTAACTCCTAATTAATTTTGGAAAATATAATTTGGGGTTGGGAAAGATTAATTAACAAGAACTTGAGGCGTTAACCCTCATTTTATAGATTCTACCTAGGGATAGGATTGAACTACTTGTAGCCATACCCGTAAGTGCTTAATCTCTTAATTGGGTTAGGAATAATTCAATTAGGAAGTCTTGCTGGTCTTTGAGAAAAGCTAATTAAGAATTATTATCCGTGGCTAATTAACATAAACTCGCTCATATTTGTAAAATCGTGAAATATATTGGATTGTTACTTGATTGTAATTCCCGAAGCGTCCATACTTGTTGCCGTTGATCATTTTACTTGCTTTCTAGGTTAGTTTATATTTTCGCATTTAGATATAAACATTTTCAAAACCAAAATCTAATTGTTTGGCATTGCGTGATAAGTGATAATTCTCTTACATTCCTAATCGCCTCCATATTGTTCCCTGTGGGATTCGACCCCAACCTTGTTGGGTTACTATATTTGACATCGATCGCTTTACACTATTTTAAGGTGTAATTTGAGTGTATCACCCAACAATATGAACCTTTCATCAAACCCCATCTTCCTCAACACCTTAGTTAGATATAGCCATGATAATCTATCATAGGCCTTTGTCATATCTAATTTAATAACTACATTAGGTCCTGCTTTTGTTCTCAACCTTATGTTAGTTATGATTTCCCGAGTCAACAAAACATTCTCCACAATACTTCTACCCTTCACAAAGACAGCTTGTCCATCAGATATGAGATTAGGTAGAAAATTAACTAACCTCTCATGTATGACTTTGGAAAACACCTTATTAATAAAATTGTTGAAGCTGATAGGTCTCATGTCTGAGAAGGTACTCACCTCTTTATTTTTTGTCAATAAGACTAGGTTTGTGTGGGTGATAAACCTAGGTATCTCATGACCATTAAGGAAATGTTTCACCATCTCTACCACATCATCCCATATGATATCCCAACAAGAATGATACAAACTACCATTGAAACCATCAGGACCTCTAGCACTATCCCCAATGAGCCTATATACTGCCTTCTTCACCTCCTCTCTTGTAGGCTGCCTCAACAATTCCTGATTCTGAGCATTGTCGATCAGCCTTGGTACATGTTCTATTATCCCAAACGAAGATGGAACAATTTCCTCATGAAATTGAGCTTCAAAAAGCTTCACTGCCTCATTAGCCAATTATTCCCTATCTTCAACCCAATCCCCTTCACTATTTTTGATTCTCTTCAATTGTAATCTCTTTATCTTGCCATTCACATGAGCATGGAAGAACTTGGTATTTCGATCTCCATCTTCTTCATCTTGTGATTGAATAAGGTATAAGGATTGGCATGAAAATCAACTTGCCAGTAGTCTTTAACCACTGTCTTGAAGGACTTATGTTCAGTCCAGAATTTTAGGAACCTAAAACTCTTCTTGATAGGACATGTATCTGAATTGTAGGACAGTAATAGAGGCCTATGATCTGACCCTATCTTGGACAAATGAGTGATCTCCAAACCTGGCCATAATTGTTGAGCTTACATGTTGGCAAACACACGATCCAATCTCTTAAAGATGCAATCATCTTCAGCTCTTCCATTCCACCATGTGTAGATACTCCCCTTAAATCCCATATCTGCTAGATTACATGTATTCATACAGTGACGAAAGTCATCAACTTCATTGATTTAAACTGGTAATCCACCATATTTCTCCTCTTCATCCCAAATAACATTGAAATCTCCCCCTACAATCCATGGTAATGTCATGTCTCGAGCCATATAGTATAGTGAATCCCATAGCTCAATTCTCTCAATGTGATCACACTTAGCATACACAAGTGTTAGCATGAACTCCTTGTGTTCTTCAGTGTCATATAGTTTCAAGGATAGTTGTTGTACTGCATTTATCTCCACTGTAACATCAAATTTTCCATCAATAAAAGCCCATATTTTGTTGGATGTGTTGACCAAAGCTTGCTCAAAACCAATCTGCCTTCTATACCTCTCAAGCTTCTTTGATTGTTGCATAGGTTCCATCACTCCAATGAAATCAAAGTGATATTGTCTTTGCATTGTAACGAGCTTTTCAAAAGCTCTTTGTGTATTAACTGGCCTGATATTCCATATGAGAACATTCATTTCAATTGATGGATTTGGAAATAGTTCTCCTTGTTTGGACCCCAGGTTGAACATTAGGGACTTCCTTTACTTGCTTCTTCCTTCCCCTACCTGCTGATCTCTCTTTCTCAATGTGTCTAGGAGATAAATCTCCTTGCCTTGACACATTCATGAAATTTTGAGCTGATGATTCTGCATCTAAATCCCTTCCTTTTTCTCCAGTAGTATCATCCAGTTCCTTCTGAGCTTCTGGCAGTTGCACCTGATTATTTGTTGGTTTAGTGATCACTTCCTTCTCTTTGTTCACATGTTCAGTAGTCACTGCACCCCTAGGTTGAATAGCAGCTTCCTTCTCCCCCACTTATAATTGCATAGGAGCTGGAACTTTATCAATATCACCTGGAACTTTTTGTTTATCACCTCCACCAGGATCATTAGGTTCACTAGGTTCAAGAATAGGTGTTTTAGGTGTTGGAGTGGTAATCTTTTTTGGAATAGGTTTAGGGTTAGGGTTATGATTATGAGTGGTTTTAGGGTTAGGGTTAGGGTTTATTATTGGGTTAGGGGTGGTTTGGTTCACTGGATCTTTTGAGCTTGATCCAGCTACCTCCTTCACATTGCCACTGCCCACAACAAGTTTTCCAGTTGCAATCTCCTCTCCCTTGTTGGCTTTTCCATTAACACTGATTTCTTCCCCTTGTACATCATCATCTTCCTCTATGTATGCATTGTCATCATCTTCCAAACCTTCTGAAAGATCACCTTCATCAGGATCATCCTCCAATTGATCAACCCATAATCTTCCAGTTGTTAGGTTAATTCTTTCCTTGATAACACCATGTTCAGCAATTGCTTCTGTATCATTTGATTGTACTGGTATCTCCTGGCATGATTGATTCATTGTGACATTGGCATTGAAAGTTCTATTCACCCATTGGGTAGTAGACTCCTTCAAGCTTCTCTGGACATTATTTGCCTCATTCGATAAATTATTCTCCTTTGATGCCCTAGTCCCAGGTGAACTAGGAGTGAATGTAGGTGCTGCCAAGTTTAATTGTTTCCCAGTTGTACTAGGAATAGGTGTAGGATTGCTAGCATCAACTAAAGCTAGTTGATTTTCCCCATCTACTCCAGCATCATCAACCTCCAAAGCAGCAAACTTATTTGTTGTATGAATCTTCTTAGAACCAATCTCCTCAGCTGGAACAATTTGCTTACCACCATTACCAACTAATTGCTTATCATTCCCAGAATTAACTGGGATAATCTCATTACTAGTTTGACCTTGTCCCTCCATTTGTTTTGCTCCAGTTTTCACACGGTTATCCCTCACCTCTTTCCATTGCTCTCCTACATTCCCTACTACTTTACCACTTGACAATATCGTAATTGGATTCTTCCCATTGTTGTTGACATTACCCCTTACTACATCAGCATCTTGCTTCTCCTTGTCAGCATACTCAACATACAATTCTGGATGTAATCTCCAGCATGTTTCTTCATTGTGACCTTGCAACTTACATTCCTTGCAATACTTAGGAATGTAGTCATATTGCACCTTGACCCATTCAGTTCTCACCTGCCCAGTTGCTTAATCTTTTATGTCCATCCTAACCTTTTTAGGTAGTTCATCTAACAAATCCACTTGCACCTTAATTCTAGCACAACTTGGCCTAGTTTTATTGACAGTAGCCAAGTCTAGGTGCAATGGAGTTCCAACGGCTGAAGCCAAAGAAAATAAACACTCTTTCACAAAGAAAGTAGGTAACAAATTTGGCAAAGAAATCCAAGCCATCACCTTAGGGGTCTCTTCACCAGGCTTAAATTTTGTATCATAAATAAATGGACGCATCTGATAATTGTAACCATCTTTAGCTTTCAAATAATAGGCATCTTTGGACGTATGATTAGCAAAATCTTCCAACAAAGTAAGCCTTATTAAAACATGACGACACCTAAACAAACCAATACTACATTAACCTTTGATCCCACATTGCGAAGGAAGAATTTTACGAATTTCTTGGATGTCAGGCCATCCATATGAGAACTTACCAATAACAGCATATTGAAGTCCCTCAATTATGTTCATCCTCTACACTTCTTCTTACGTCCATGTAATTAAAGGTTGTCCATGAAGGTATTCCACTGGTTTCATGGAGATTGGCTCGACAGATTTTGTTTTTAAACCTCGACGTATGCATGACAGCATTTAATGCACCTGGTTTGAGTAGTTTTGAGTAATCTAAGGGTTGGGTGTTGTTTTTTGTGGTTGGGGGGTTGTGCGAGGGCCGTGGGAGACTGACCAGCCGGAAAACATGGCTGGCCGCCGGCCAGATTGGCCATGGAAGCGATGGAGAATAAAATCGCCTCAAAATCGCCTGGTTTTCGCCAAAGCTTCTCTCTCCTGCCTCTCACACATTGGAATGAGGGGTTTGTTTTTTAAGTAATCCACTAGGCAGTGCCTAGGGATAGTTTTTTATTTATAATACAAGCAAAAAACAAAAGTGTCATGTTGTTCTGCTATAAATATGACTATAAAAATGAAATTACATCACACCTATTATCAAAATTAGGCTTGTTACACCCAACAATGATATCACATAAGATGCTACTAGTAATGTCTAAAATTAAAACTAGCCTAGCTAATTGATGATATAGCCCAAAAAGGCCATGATTCCGCAGCTGAAAATCCATGGTACTTGCACTGCCTAGCCTTGTTTCCTTTAATCCATGAATAGCCATAAGTAGTTTTCATAAATAGCCAAATCCAGAGTGTTGAGCACCAGTGCTCCATGTCGTCCACCAGTGCTCTACATTTACCCATGAATGATGTTGAGCCAAGTTGTGAGTAGTGTGTCCAGTACCATCCCTCTCCCATTGAATCCAGTATTCTACATGTATTGTAGGGTTAAGCCTTGTACCTGCATTTTGATAAAACAAACCTTTCTCCCACGCAACTCCATTTCTGGTGATGAACCACACCTGTGTGATCATTCGTTGTTTGTGATGAATTGCGTGTGTTGTCCACCCTACATTTGATCTCAAACATATATGGTCTCCTTCTTGGTATACTGGAGATGTGGTATGCATAAGAAAATGGTTCATAAATTCATTCCACATTCCCGATTTTGTATGCCAAAGTGACCAATTGCCTTGATAGTGACCTTATGCGTTTTGGGCAGTGCTAGGAGGCGTGTGTTCTCCTCTCTATTCCTTTGTGTACTGCCCTTGTATATTAGGTTGGGTGTATGTTGAGGGGTCCTGTAAAAATAAGCATGAAACATGTCATGTCATCGTTCCCATATAGGTGCATCCCAACCTAACAAACTCCATGCCATCTTCCTTGTCATGTTTGTGCCTACCCTTGTGTCCCTCCCAGTGGAATGAGTACTAAGTACTAATACCACCAGCTGGGAGTAGTCCAAGAGGTAGGTCATAACCAAAGTAACGTTTCCTGCAAAATGAACAAACAAGGTTAGTATAAAAATGAACCACATGCTCTCCTCCCTTAGGATTTGAACATGAAGTCCAGAAGTAATCCCAGATTTCCTCCTCCCCTTGTTGCTTCTTTGCCTCCTCCCCTTTATCTCCTTGCAACCTTCACTCTTATGTACGGGCATTGAGATTTATCACTATTCACAATCCTCCTCCCAGTCATATCTAAATCACCAAAGCAGCTACACTTTATAGGTCTAGAATCAAGAGCAGCATTAGCCAAGTGGTCAGCTAATTTATTTCCTTCCCTAAGAGTGTGTGAGATATTTAGATTATATCTACCCATCATCTCCTTAATCTCCTCTACATACACAGCCACGGACCAAGGTGCACTCCATTCTCCTTTAATTACATTTTTGACAAACATGGAGTCAGTATGCAAATCAATCAAAACAAAGGCATGTTCCACAAAATACTTCATAGCCTCCAGGATGGCTCTCACTTCTGCCTTAGTGTTGGTCCCTTCCTCAATTTCTTTTCCACACGCATACACCACATCTCCATCCTCGTTACTCAAAACATAACCAATAGAACATCTACCTGGATTACCTCTTGAAGCTCCATCTGTATTGACTTTTATCCATCCATGATCAGGGAACTCCCATAGAACCTTAGTGTATTTGAGTTTAGGAGTGTACTGCTCCATCATTTTGATCAAATCAGGCCATTTATGAGGGATATTTTGGAGGCTAGGTTTCCTGAATCTTACCAATGTTGGAGAGTGGTTGATACCTGGTAAATCACTGTGATGACCCAAGGGGTCATTTTATGACTTTAGACTCCGTTCTAGGCTTATTAGCCATAAAAAGATTAAATTTAACTATCTCGATTTGTGTGCGCAGTCCGGGCATGAAACAGGAAAGCTTTTATGTTAAAATATAAGAAATAATAATTTTTAGAATTAAAAATTTGGTTTTAGTTGACTTGAGTCAATATTTTGAGTAAAAGGACTCGAATTTGTGTTTCGACAATCCCGGGAGGTCCGCAGTAAAATATGGGACTTGGGCGTATGCCCAGAATTGAATTCCGAGGTCCCAAGCCTTAGAAATCAATTTATGAAAGAAATTATTTTGCTGAAATAGTAATGAAATAAAAAAAAGAATTAATGTTTGAAACCACTGGTATCGGGCCCGTATTTTAGTTTCAGAATCCGGTACAGATTTGTTATAGTATTTTCATACTATCTGTGAAATTCGGTGAGAATCGGAGTTTATTTGACGTGATTCGGACGTCCGATTGAGAAATAGTGAAAGGTAAGTGTTCTTGAGAAAAATGATGAGTTTTGAGGTTAAATTCATAGTTTTACATGTTAGTTTCATGATTTGATCGCACGAGCAAGTCCGTATGATTCTTTTAAACTTGCGTGCATGTTTGGTTTAGAGCCCCGAGGGCTCGGGTGAGTTTCAAATAGGTTTGGGTTGTGTTGCACTCGTTCTTTCTTATGCTTCGACGTCGTTTCTTCAAACATAAACGATATAATATTGAACAAATGAGCTCCTATTTCTGTTTTGAATGAAGTATTAGATCCATATCGTAATTACGGACCCATAGCAAAAAGAATCATCGAATTTGAACATCGCATGAGGATTTTATGGTCATTTTACTAAGGTTGCCAGATTTTTCAGGTTAATTACGGAATTGCCCCTGACGGCGTATTAAAAATCTGCACTATTTGCAAATATTAAAACCCACATATCTCCTTCATTATAAGGTCAATTGAGTGATTCAAAAGTCTAACTTGACTAGAATTTCACAAAAAATCCATTGGACACATAAAAATCGAGTTTCGAGATCGTTTGGCACGACAAATGGGGTGGAATAGCTGCTAGAAAAATATATATTAAACGGGCAGACTTCTTCTTCTTCAAATTTTCGAACCCCACAGTCCTAGGACGAATTTCTTCACGAAATATCATCCCCAAGTCATAGGTAATCAATTCTAAACTATACTCTTTCAATTACTCATTGTTTTTCATGGCTTTTAAATCAAAAACTAAGAATTTTCATGGTAAAAATTGAGGGTTTTGGTAGAATTAGGGAATTTTATAAAAATAAAATTTTTACCTCGAATTGAGGTCGGATTTCGAAACTAATTGTATATTTGGGTTCGTGGGTGAATAGGTAAACGTAAATTGGTCCGAACCCCGAGTTTAGACCAAGCAGGCCCGGGGTCGGATTTTAACTTTTTTTTAATAGAAAACTTAGGAAAAATTATAATTTTCAATAAAGTTAGTTCCTTTAGCCTTAATTAATGATATTGGGTTAATTATGATCATATTCGAGCAAGTTGGAGCAAGATTCTAAAGGAAAAACTGTAATTGAATAGTGAGTGGCTTGCGAAATTGAGGTAAGTGTTTGGTCTAACTTTGACTTAAGGGAATAGGAATCACCACTTGTTTGCTATGTGAAATGCATGGGCGTGGTGTATAGGTGAGGTGACGAGTATCTATGCAACACCCAATTTGCATGTTAAGCATGATCATTTTTCGTTCCCAACTTAATTGATTTTTGTCTTAATTGTTCTACGTCCATTATTATTTCTATGACTACTTGGTCTTGTTATTTTATTGTTAGTTATTGTTGTGGTTATTTTGGAAAGAGTATTGGTTGTTTTAGTTGGATTACTTGTGGCACAAAACGGTTGAGCGGTTTGGCATTGTTTTTACAAATTATATATATGTGTATGTTCCTGTTGGTTCCATTGTTGATAATATTGAGGAAGTGACGAGGAATGCAGTTTAACTGTTTTATGATTGTTGAGGTTTACGTGATTATTGGGTTTCAACTGATTGTTGCCAATTGTTGTGGCGAGTGTATTAAAAGTGTTGGTTGTTCTTTTGATTTTATCATGGTACATAAAGACTGAGTTGGGTTGACAGTGTTAGGTGTGTACGTATATTCTGGTTGGTTTTATTGTGAAATGATATTGGTTGAAGCTTACAAGCTATATTGTTTTCTGTTTGAAATTTGTTGAAATAAAAGTGTTGTGAAAGGCTTGGCCTGAACTGTGAAAGTTTTTTATGTATAAAAAATTTTGGTGTGATAAGGGGGTTGTGACAAGGGTGGATAATTGATTGTTATATTGTGAATGTATTTGGCAAAAGGAGATTACCCAGAGCTTGCGAATCCCACTCAGAAACGCACAATTCGAAGACTATCCAACAGTTTCTTTCACACCGGAGGAATCTTGTATAGGAGGAATCCTGATTTGGGATTATTAAGGTGTGTCGACGCAAAAGAAGCATCAAAACTACTAGAGGAAATTCATGCTGGGACCTGCGGTCCACATATGAAAGGTTTTGTTCTGGTAAAGAAGATACTCCGAGCTGGTTACTTTTGGATGACTATGGAAACGGACTACATCCAGTATGTCCGGAATGTCACCGTTGTCAGATACACGGAGATATGATAAGGGTACCTCCAAATGAACTCAATGCAACAAGCTCACCATGGTCGTTCGTCGCCTGGGGCATGGACGTTATTGGACCGATCGAGCCTGCCGCCTCCAACAGACACAGGTTCATTTTGGTCGCCATTGATTACTTCACTAAATGGGTCGAGGCAGCCTCCTACAAAGAAGTTACTAAGAAAGTCGTGGCATCGTTTGTCGGTTCGGAGTTCCAGGGTCAATCATCACCGACAACGGTTCTAATCTCAACAGTGACCTGATGAAAGCTATGTGTGAAACTTTCAAGATCAAACACAAGAATTCCACAACATACAGGCCGCAAATGAATGGAGTTGTAGAGGCCGCCAACAAAAATATCAAGAAGATATTGTGGAAGATGATAGAAAGGAAAAAGCAGTGGCATGAGAAGTTATCATTTTCCTTGTTGGGATATCGCACCACGGTCCGCACATCGACCGGGGCAACTCCCTATATGTTGGTTTATGGTACAGAGGTTATTATTCCCTCTGAGTTAGAAATTCCTTCCCTAAGGATCATACAAGAAGTTGAGCTTAGCGACGCAGAGTGGGTAAAGAACCGTTATGAGCAGTTATCCCTCATAGACGGAAAGAGAATGAATGCAGTATTCCATGGTCAACTTTATCAGAATAGAATGACCAGAGCCTTCAATAAGAAAGTCAAGTCGAGACAATTCACACCGGGGCTGCTGGTGTTAAAGAAAATCTTTCCACGTCAAGACGAAGCCAAAGGGAAGTTCTCTCCCAACTAGGAGGGCCCGTACATGGTTCACAGAGTGCTGACAGGAGGAGCACTTATACTTGTAGAAATGGACGGAGAAGTTTGGCCGAAACCAATCAATTCAGATGCAGTCAAGCGCTACTATATGTAACCTGTATGCTTTCTCAATGATGTAAATTGAACTACGCCTTACCTGATTCCCGTTTAAGAAAGGATACATAGGCAGCCCTATGGGTTCGGTCACAATTCAATAAAAATTTCATTTTCCCCGTAATTGGAAACTGGGGCAGAATTTTGAGGGGGGCCCTAGAAATTCTGAAGCGAGTTCAGTCGATCGTCGCACGAGCAACAGCCAGAAGCATCCATCCGTCAAACTGGGGGAGAATTTTGAGGAGGACCCTCAAAATTCCGTAGCAAGAGAGGTTGCAATGTCTCGAACCGTGTCATGGTCGTCGGTTCATCTAAAACTATTTTAGATTATATGTTTATGTTATAATTTTACAAAATCATGCATGTTTATTCTTGAAACAGCTTGTTTAGCAAATGCTACCCCAACAACGCAGACAGTATCCTTAGGTCGAGTCAAACAAGTCAAGCAGATCCAGCGGGGATACGAACTAACCTTTCCCCTTTACAAAACTCACGATTTTTCTGTGGATGCAGGCACAAAGAACAAAACACACAGATGAGTCTCAAATTTCATCACAATCGCAAATGCCAAAATTCGATGTCCACATAAAAAAAAGACGAACATGTTCAAAATCACGGTCCTCAAGACCATCATACTTGTTGTCGTCTATTATCAATACAAATAATGCTCTGTAGTCACAACAATCGCAACAATCACAATGTTGCAATCTGCTATCAGCTAAGAACTCCTACTGTCATTTTATTTCTTGCATAAGGCTACCTTTCTGCCTTCCGAGGTTAAACTCTACCTCCATATGCATTGCATAAGGCTACCTTTCTGCCTTCCGAGACTAAACGGTATCTCCATCTACATTCGCATTCTTGCATAAGGCTACCTTTCTGCCTTCCGAGGTTAATCTCTACCTCAATCTGCATTGCATAAGGCTACCTTTTTGCCCTCCGAGACTAAATGTTGTCTCCATCTGCATTCGCATCTTGCATAAGGTTACCATTCTGCCTTTCGAGGTTAATCTCTACCTCTATCTGCACTTGCATAAGGCTACTATTCTGCCTTCCGAGGCTAAACGCTGCCTCCAATTTACCTTTTCAAAAGCAACCATTGCCTCAAGCACTATTTACTTCGCTTTCCTTTCGGGCTAAGCTCTGCCCCTTTAATTCGCAAGACTAAGCTCTGTTTTGTTAGCATCATATTATTGCATCTTCATGGGATGAAATATCGCCCACCTATCCAAAGGCGCCATCGTTCGGAGGCACCATCTTCATGGCCCGAGAACACCATGTCATGGCCTGAGGATCTCTTTAATCATTTTGCATATCATTATTCAAAGGCATCATGGTTCGGAGGCACCATCCTCATGGCCCGAGAACATCATTTCATGTCCTGCGAATCATGCATCAAGAAATTCATGGCCCAGGACATCATGGTCTAAGGACGTTATCCTTAACCGTCCAAAGACAGCATTCATGGTCCAACAGGAATTTGCATCATGTTTAAATTACGCACAATATATGCTTGTATTGTTCATTTGCAGGTAATCCGGCAAGCAGCAGCCATCCTGGCAGGAGCGGTCCCACTCCAGTTCTCCTAATCACTCCCGTAAGCCGCTTATTCACCCAACCCCATTCATTGTGTCCGTTCTTGTAAAGCTTCATCGGTATACTTCGCCGATGACTCCTGAACTACATACGGCATGATTGCTATAAAACCAGGGATATGTAGGCAACTCAGAAACCAGGGTGCGGCCTAAACCTCTTCATACCGCTTCGCTCGGTCAAAATTGGCCATCATGTCTTTACCCAACAACTCTTTCATCCTTCCCGGGTAAAGAGGGGCAACTGTTGATACCCAATTTTTCCTATATATTTTAAATATGCATAAATACCTTCAGAATGGCATATATATTCATATATAAGCATACACAATATTTTTATAATTTTCCCATAATTTTAAGGGTTTAAATTGATTTATTTTCTCCCTTTTTATTCATAAAATCCACAATAATTATTTTCCAAATTATTGTTATGATGATTTATTCATTCAACTTATATACTCATACCAAAATATAATTAATATATTTTTATGCATTTTTATAATTACATTTGGTATTTTTCAAGCTAAATTGCATATAATTCCAATGTTATCCCGTTTAGTGTATTATTATATTTTATGCGTCTAAAATTGGCCCTTATATTTTAAAATGATAATTATACGTTTTTAATCATTTTTGTACAGAAAAATTATTCTCAGAAAACTATTTATTATTTTATTAAAATCAAAATAGGGAAATTGGCTATTTAAATCATAGCCAAATTTGTTTTTCAATTGTATCCCAAATTGAGCCCACTCTTAAAATCAATTTCCTACCCAATTACCCGACCCAGATTCTATAAACACCTACCCAAACCCGGGACCCATCTACCCGACCTAATCCTGACCGTTGATCTCCTAGATCAACGGTCCAAACACACCCTTTCCTTTTTTAATTCCTAAAGACCTCTAACCCTAACCCATTCCCAAACCTCTGTCGCCTTCAGATGCTCTCATTTCTCCCCCCTCTCTCAACCTAACCCTAGCCTCCTTCAGCCGCCACCTCCCTCTCCGGCCATCTCCGACGACCATCTCTCAACCCCAAGCCTCCAATGATTTCCCCCTCACCTTGCTCATCATATCTGAGGCCTTCAAGGGCCCTGGGCCATGCGGACTTATGTTTAGGGTTGTTGTTTTGGGTGTTCATGGCCTCTCCGGTGTGATTTTGGGCAAAATCACACAACATTTGTTACGATCCTTGAGGTTTACAACAGGTTCTTCCGTTCTGCTGGGATTTCCTTTGAAACCCTAATTCTTGTTTAAATCTCTTAGATCCGTGCTATTTTTTACGATTCAAGTATGATTCTCTCTATATTTTACACTGTTTTCAAACCTATCTTTAAAAATCATCAACTTTAAACCGTTTTACTTACTTTAAAATTAGGGTTTCTCAGAGTTCTTTTGTACTCGTTTAAACTGACTTTTTCCTTTACATTTAAACTTTTCTTTGCATATCTCGACTGATTCTATGCTTTATTTTCTTTTTAACTCGCTTATGTTAAAAAGCCCTAATTCTTGAGATCTTTTTTTGTCTGGGTTCTTTGTATTAGCCTGGTTACTTGGTTATTCCTATGATTCTGTGATTTTTACTTTATGTTTGTCTGTTAGGGTTTCTGGGTTCAATTATTTCTGCCTATGTTATGATTCAGACTGTGCTCTATGTGAAACCCTAAACTCCTATGTGAATCTAGTCTTCTTGTGGTTATGATTCGTGTCTATTACATGCTTATTCTCATAGTGTTGTGATGATTCAATGCTATCTTTGCTATTTGTAGATCCCTAAAATTCTGTGATTAAATACTTCCTAGATCTTGCATGATATTCTTCATTGATTCTCAAGTATTTTCCCTAATTATGATGGTGATTTTCCTGTCTCTCCTTGCTTGTAGCATAATTATTCTGTCCATATGTGATATTCTCCTTTGATTGGTACTGACTTCCCATAATTAGGACCTCAATTGAGGGTTTCCTCATTGGTTTCCAGGGTTTAAATTATTGCTTACCTTATTTTCATGATTGACTTTGCTGTCAAATTGGTATACATATTTTTCTTAAGTATAACTTTTGAACCTGGCTTTGCCCACGTATGATATACCTATACCTAGGCTCCTTTCCTTATATGTTGTGACCAGCTTTCAAGTGATTTCCTTTCCTTATTTTAAAACCTGTTATTGTATCTGTTTGAATATGATTCCCTAACTAAAGCAAGTCCTTCTACCAACTTGATTCTAATTGATGATTACACCCATAATTAATGCTGAAACTATTATGTTACCTTATTTTCCTGCATGTTTAAGACTATAAATACCTCTGCTCTCATTAGCATAAAACATGAACACATACATTGTTCAACTCTCTCTTACTCACATACATACTCTCTACTATTCTTCTCTTGATTACCTGTTTTTACTAGTCGGCTGCAAGCCAAGACTAGTTATCTATTTGCTTACTCTTTATTCTGTACCTGTTATCCTTCCAACTGGTATGTCTCCAATTTATGTTTAAGCTTCAAAGCAATATGTTTCTTTGGGTATTTCAATTCATACTATTCCTAATCTGCTTCTACTTATGGTTTTGTTGTCCTACTTGAAACTAGTTTGTATACTCTGTTGTTTTAATTCTTAGTACCTTTCCCCTTTAGCCTCAGCATGTGTACTACCCCTTGCATGTTTTAATGTAATTCTGCTTATGTCTTCTGTGATTCCTAGTATACTACAATTGCACTATGTGTTACCTAGTCTCCATGTAATCTTGAACACATGTTATACTCCAAACCTTTTCTGAACCTATGTGTGGCTATGTTTATTATGTGCTCTAGTACTCCATTTTATCTGGTCCTGTTTTGTCCTTGGCATGAACCTTTTATGACAAACTATGTTTGTTTGGGCTTTGTACAGGCTGTGATACTCTATTAACTTGTATCCCAATCTGTTTCTATGTGTCCCCAATGCATGATTCCTTGATTGTATTGTCTCTACGCACTGTGTGCTGTTTAGTGCTGGTATGTTCTGAAATTGTTTCCCTAAACCACTCACTTACTGTTATGCAAACCTATTTCAAATAAACTATTTTTTTAGAAATGTCCTTTTAACTCAACTCTTTTTCAAATCACATCATGCACTTCACTTTATTCTTAGACCTTTAAGTTTTGCCCCCCTTAGTGTGAGCACTGCTTTGGGACCCTTAAGCTCCCTCTGAACTCTGACCGCTGAGGCTGGCACTTCCACACTGCACTGGTTCAATTCTTGGTTACTAAGTCTAGGTGTAAGCACTTCTCGGGATCCTTGATATCCTTAGGGAACTTTGATGCACCTAGACTCTGATTTGTCTATGGACTGAGGCATATGATACCATTGGAGGCTTTGGGAAATCTGGGCCTAATTGAAGGCTCCCTATAGAATAGCTTCTTATTTTTTTTCTATTTCAATTATGTATTTCATGATCCATGGTCTGTAATAACTTATTGTAAACAACTCTTGGGGGTGGATAGTGAAAAAGGGAAGGGGTAACTATGCATGCTATAGATGCACAAGGGTAGAAATCATGCCCTAGGTTCTTTACATTCCCTATATCTGCATTAGAATCATGATTAGGATCAACATGTTCATTCAAACCCCTGCCAAACATGCATTAGATATCATGTCTTTAAAGTTTTCATGTTTACTGCTTTAACGTACAGCATGTCTTTAACTTATATGCCCACCATTTAAAAATCCTGCTCCTAGGATAATAAAATCAACATAAAACCGTCACTCCTGCGCATTCAAAAGCATGTCTCAATCATCCTGTAACTCTTTGTGCATTTTAGAAATCATGCTTTAGGAATCCCATGCATCCTGAAATTATGTCTTAACCATCCTGCATTTATATGTGTATATTAGATACCGTGCTCTAGGATTTCGTTTGCATTTGATTAACTACTCCTAAGTTAAACTACTGATTCATGAAAGGTATAACATAGTCTTGCATATGATTATCATGTCTGCTTTTAATAGAAATGGGTAAGTGACTTTGCATTCTCAGATTTACATCACTTAGAATAACATGTTTTAGGTAAAACAACCTCTAAACTGTTTAATAATTCTAGTTGCTATTATGTACAACCCCACGCCTAGGCAAGCCTTAGGTAATCAATCTCTTAAAAACTGAATGTTGTTTTGATTACGTTTACTGTCTAAGGGCTAACAGATTTTAAAATCAGTAAGCAAAAACTGATTAGGGCTTTCTGGGTAATAAAAAATAGAACTGCATATATGTTTATCTTCTAAACTCACTTAGACACCATATCTTAGGTTTCTGAATCTAAATATTGTCCTTACTTGTGTTTGAGTCGTGTTGTTTATGTGCATTATCTGTGGAGGTAAACTTGAGCCTCTTACATACTCATATGTGTTCCCCTTTACTGCAGTATATGTGTTCTTTACTTGTCGCCTTAGAATTTTACCTTTCAAACCTGAGGGTCCACCTAGTACCTCCCTTTTAGGATAGTAGTCCTAATCTCCTCCGGGACTGATAAGAAGGGACGGGTAACGGCACGCAATAAAGTTCGTGACCAATACGTGCTTTAATTACCTTCACGTGGTGGGAAAGGGTAGAATATGGATATGATGACCGATGCGCTAATACCACGTGTAGCCCCTCTATGAGGAGTGTCATACCGGGTATTGCATTGATGTGATCCATATTATTATAAACCTAGGATATCATTTACTTTACATGTTTAAAACTTAGCCTTTCTATAACTGTTTTCCAACACTTGCATGCTTAAGATTTAAATCCCCTCTTATTTGGGCCTTTATTTGTTTGTTTACTAAACGGTACAAATTCACAAAAGCTATTTGGCCGGTAACCACACTTGTGGATCCTGAGGGGTGCCTAACACCTTCCCCTTGGGATAATTTCAAGCCCTTACCCTATATCTGGTTAACAACGTAGTTGTAAATGAACCCCTTAGGTGCCCTAACGCACCTTTAAAATCATTAGGTGGCGACTCTAAAAAATGCAAAAACCCTTCCCAAAAGGAAAGAGTTGCCTCAACCCAAAATGTCCTGAACCCGATCTCCGCGAGGAAAAAGGGGGCGCGACAGAGACACTGTTCGGCATTGTGGTGCCAAGTAGGATACTGTTGGAGATGACAGAGTTTTGAGGATGCAAGGTCGCGTGTGTGTGACAAATGTTGATGGTCTTCGTGATTTGATCCTTTAGGAGGCCCACCGTTCTCGGTATCCTATTCACCCGGGCGCTGCCGAGATGTATCAGGATTTGTGGCAGCATTATTGGTAGAGCAGGATGAAAAAGGATATAGTTGCATATGTAGCTCGGTGCCTGAATTGTCAGCAGGTGAAGTATGAGAACCATATACCTGGTGGTTTGCTTCAGCAGATAGAGATTCTTGAGCGGAAGTGGGAGCGTATCACTATGGACTTTGTTGTTTGGAATCCCACGAACTCAGAAGAAGTTTGACGCGTCTGGGTCACTGTGGATAGGCTGACTACGTCAGCACACTTCAGTCCTGTGGCAGTTACTTATTCATTGGAGCGGTTGGCAAAGATTTATATTCGCGAGATCGTTCGCCTTCATGGTGTGCCTGTGTCTATCATTTTTGATCGAGGTATGCAGTTTACCTCGCACTTTTGGAGGGCAGTACAACGTGAGTTGGGTACGCGGGTTGAGTTGAGCATAACATTTCATCCTCAGACGGACGGGCAGTCCGAGCGTACTATTTAGATGTTGGAGGACATGCTCCGCGCTTGTGTTATAGATTTTGGAGGATCGTGGGATCAGTTCTTTCCCCCAGCAGAGTTTGCCTACAACAACAGCTACCAGTCGAGCATTCAGATGGCTCCCTATGAGGAATTATATGGTAGACGGTGCAGGTCGCCAGTTGGGTGGTTTGATACGGGGGGGGAGGGGGGGGGGCTCAGTTTTTGGGTAGACATCTAGTGCAGGAGGCCTTGGACAAGGTCAAGATTATACAGGATCGACTTCGCACAGCTTAGTCGAGGCAAAGGAGTTATGTTGATCGTAGAGTTCGTGATGTGGAATTCATGGTCGGGGAGAGGGTGTTGCTTCGGGTATCACCTATGAAGGGTGTCCTAAGAATTGGGAAGAAGGGCAAGTTAAGCCTTAGATATAGCAGACCTTTTGAGATTCTCGATAGAGTGGGAGGGGTGGTTTATAGACTTGCGTTTCCTTTGGGGTTATCAACACTTCATCCAGTATTCCATGTGTCCATGCTCCGAAAGTTTCATGGTGACCCGCCCCACGTGTTAGATTTCAGCTCTTTCCAGGTTGACATGGATTTGACTTATGAGGAGGAGCCAATAGCCATTCTAGACTGGCAGGTTCGTCAGCTGGGGTCGAAGAGTTATCCTTCTGTTCGAGTGCAGTAGAGAGGTCAGCTTGTTTAGACAGCTATTTGGGAGTCCGAGTCGGATATGCAAAGTGGATATCCCCACTTATTCACCAGTTCAGGTACCTTTCTATGTCCGTTCGAGGACGAACAATTGTTGTAACGACCCTATCGGTCGTTCCAAGAGTTCTAGCCCCGTTTTCTCCGTTTCTGCTTCATTATATGTGGTTCAGCTTTATAATGTTGTGTCGGGTTGGTTGGCTTGGATTCAGAGTGATATTGGAGAGGAATGAGACACTTAGTCTCTTAAGTTGGTTAGTTAGTTTGAAAGGTCAACTGGAAGTTGATTTATGGGTAAACGTTCTTAGATTAAGGTTTTAATGCCTTGGATAGCTTCGTTAGGTGATTTGGGACTTAAGAGTGTGTTCGAAATGTAATTCGGAGGTCCGTGGTAGAATTAGGCTTGAATTGGCGATTTCCGATTGCAGTGGAAAATTTAATATCGGGGTTAGAATGGAATTACGGAAGTGGGAATAGGTTTGCAATGCCATTTGTGACATGTGTGTAAAACTTCAGGTAATTCGAACGTGGTTTGGTTGGTTTCGGCATCGTTGGCGAATTTTTGGAACTTTAGAATTCCTTAAGCTTGAATTCGGGGTTAATTCGTTGTTTTGGTGTTGTTATGGGTGTTCCGAAGGTTCGATTAAGTTCGTACAGGGATATGGGACCCATTTGTGTAATTGGTTGAGGTCCCGAGGGCCTCGGGTTGATTTCGGATGGTTAACAGAGAGTTTGGAGCTTGGTGAGAGCAGCTGAAGCTGCTGGTTCTGTCATAACCGTACCTGCGGTTAGGGGCCCGCATGTGTGAGGCTGTAGAAGCGGTAAGGGAGCCGCAGATGCGGAATTTGGGAGCTTGGAGATTTGGTCGTAGATGTGGACGTGGGTAACCTGCTAGTCCGCAGGTGCAGAAGATGGATCGCAGATGCGAGTTTTTGGGACTTAAGTGATTTCCGCAAATGTTGATATTTTACGCAGAAGCGGAGACCGCAGATGCGGTATTTGGACCGCAGATGCGGAAATGCTGGGAAGAAAGTATATAAAGGATCCTTTGCGAATATTTGACCACTCTTCACAATTTCAACTCGGTTTTTGGGGCTTTTGGAGAATTTTGAAGAGGGATTCAAGGGGAAACTCGTTGAGGTAATGTTTTTTAGCCTAAAACTCGAATGTATGGTGAATTTCAATTGATTAAGCATGGAATTTGTAGAAATTATGGGTGAAAATTGGGAAGTAGGGCTTGGAATTGGAGAGTTTAATTTAAGTGATTGAGGGGTCAAACGAGGTTGGATTTTGGTAAATTTGGTATGTATGACCTCGTGAGTGAGTGAGGATTCTAGTTTCGTAATTTTTGTCGGATTTCAAAAGGTGGGCCCGGGGTCGGGTTTAGCCAATTTCGGAAATTTTTGTCTAATTTGATAATTTTTCTGTCGGCTTTGTTCTTTTAGCATGTATTAATGATATGATACTGATTTTGGATAGATTCAGGGCGATCTGTGGCCGAGTCAAGCGGCAAGGGCTCAGCGTAGTAGATTCTCGTCCGGTTTGAGGTAAGTAACGATTGTAAATCTAGACATGAGGGTATGAAACCTCGGAATTTCGTACTATTTTGCTAAATAAGGTGACACACATGCTAGGTGACGGCCGTGTGGGTGTGCACCGGTAGGGATTGTGACTGGGTCCGTCCCGTAGCAACTGTAGATTTGCATATTTTGATAAACTCTATATGATATGTATGTGTTTTAGAAATGTTTCTTTTAACTTGGGCCGAATGGCCTGCTTGGGCCTTGGGTCGTACTGTTTGGACCCTCAGGGTATTTTACAACTATCCTCACATTGTTTGATATAAAGCACATCCTCAGTCATGAGTTTTACCTGTTTATCGTTTGATCATGTTTCATTACTCTATTTTAAATAAATGAAAATTGTTTTGGGCTGAGTCACCTGAATTTTGTACCGAAATGCCCCGAGTGGATTGTGAGGTTGACAACTGAGTGAGGCCAAGGGCCGGATTGTGAGGATATTTATGGATCGGGCTGCACACCGCAGCGTTATATATATATATATATACCCGCAGCGATATATTGGTCGAGTTGTACATTGCAGCGATATTGGATCGGGATGCACGCTGTAGGCGATATAGCGCTTGGGCTGTAGGAGCCCCTTTTGGAGTGTACATCCCCAGTGAACACTGGTACCTACTGAGCGTGAGTGCTCAGTGATGAGTGTTGAGTTATGAGCGACTAAGAGGCTTGCCTGAGGGGCTATTTATACCCTTTTTCTTTTCTCTTCCTTCTTTCTTCTTTCCTGCCGAGGGTCTATTGGAAACAGTACCCCACCTGTTGGAATCATACAGGGTTTGTTGTTGTTGTTGTATACTGAAACTCCAGTATGTTATAGACATCTTTAAAGCACAATCTAACCGATTACAGCGTATTATTGCTTTTTTTTCCAAACTACCACATCAATTTCGCTATGTTTATAGGTTAATAGATCAACTTAACCTAATGGTATAAAGAAAACGTTTACACTACGAATACAGTTAAACCCAACCTAAAGTTGGTTCAATTTCGAAGAACCTCATCCGAGCAGATCCAATCAAACACCTCTTCTTAGGATTCAGCAGCACTTGTACACAAAATCAAATTGTTCAAAAAATATGAATAGCAAAGCAATCTTTACTGGGCTGCAAACACCCATAAAACTTCAACATTTAAAAGAAGCCTGCTCAAGCGTATAATACATGCCTTCTACATCAGCCGATAATCCCGCTAGAATTCTAAAGATCTTCAGTTGCCGCATTTTCTCACCAAGTATAGTTGTGTCCTGGAAATAAGATTGCTCATTTCTTGGCATAGGTGATAGCCATGGGATTTTGGGGGGTGATTTTGAAGCCTTGAAGGGCCTGCATGGCGACCGAAGACTGGACATCATCGTCAAATTCCACGAATGCAATACCTGGCTTCGCTTCAATCATTCGAACTTCCCTAAAACCTGGATACTGTTTGAAGAGCACTTCAAGCATCATACTTGTTGTCTCATGGGGCAGATTCTGTATAAAGAGAATATTATTTGGTTCTGCAACTGTTTCTTGTGCACTTGGCCTTCCTTGGCGAGAGGCAGCCTGCAAAAGTTGTTCAACATTATGCAATTACTGAAATAACTGTAATAAACATGATCAGAACTAGTATTGAACGAATAAAGATTAATTGTAACATAAAATCTATCATGAACACAGTATTTTGGGGTCATCATAAATGCAGTCACACTGTTTTTAAGTTTCACACCGATGATGTTCCGCATAGTTGTGGACAAAGGAAGGCAGTCTCTAGGTACAACTAAGCCAAAGAAAAGATTAATATTTGAAAGAAATAATAAAGTTGCAACGAACTTACAGCTGGGCCTCCATTACTGTCAGCTCTTGGGCCATTAGCTGCACCAGTTTGCGGAGTCTCTTCAGTACGTTTCCTTTTTTCCACTACACATTTATATGTCAAGTTAGTCCAGATCACCAATAGTCAATAACATTAACTGGCCAGTACGTTTTAAAAAGCTATGCATGCAAGGCAAATACACGTGGTTCAGGCTCAAAAACTGAGTTGAAGATTGTGACAAAATGAAGATCGTGCAAGTGGGTTAATACAGTACTCATAACAATGGCACCCAAAATGATGAGGAAATAGTAAGCGAATGTTGACAAGATCATATGCAATTTGACAGGTGCTACTCAGTGATTATGCATTGATTATGCATCTATTACTATTCTGTTAAAATCCTTCAGTTGAACTATCAAATATTCATTCTAGCTGAATTGTAACAAAAGAATTTTGCAAGGCAAATGTTAAAGGAATAGAAAGTATATCAATTAATGTCTGTTTAGCTTGGATGATTGCTCTTAGCTTCAGCAAAGAGTGCTCCTTTTGGAATACAGGGTTCAATTTTTGACATTTCCAAAGATGAGTTGCCATAACATGCAGTTTGGGACCAATGAGAAGCTTAACACAAGATGGAGCAGATGAATAATGTACAATAGAATGATTTCACCTTTTTCCTCTTGTTTCTTTTTCTTGTCATAGGTCCCCTCTGCCTTAGCAATACAATCTGACTTTGTTTTAGCATATTGTAACCGCTGCATTATATCAAAAGCTTAGTCACTGACATCCTTCTACTGCTCTACACCATATAACGTGATCAACAGCAAACCCAAAGCATATTATACAAACATATAGTCCCGGAGAAAATTAAAACAAAAAAAGGCCTATCTTTCTAAAGATAAGAGTCCATAAAGTGTCTCCTGTGCACTTGTATACAGGTTTTTGAGAGGCAACTAGAGGACAGGTCACAAAACTTTGTGACCGTACAAGCACCAAGCACAGAGACAGTTAGGACATGCTCCAAAACATTGAATATTAAAACCATGCAACAAGTTGAGACGGTTTTCCGAATAAACTATTCTAAAGGGAAGCATATTTGTCACTTCTATTATTCTACAAAAGTGAGTAAATTTCTTTCCAATCAAGCATATGGTCATTAGGATTTACACAAAATGAGGAACAGGTACAGAGCTTTACTCCGTATAATTATTTCACAACCTCCACCTACCTTTTCCTTTTTAACAATTGTTGATAAACCTCATGTTACACCTAATTAATCTGATATTTTTCTTATTACCCTATTAAACCGTTCCTATGTCTTCTTTTGCTTGTAAGGTTAAGCAGATTGTTGTGGAGCTTAGTCCATATTTTCATTTTCCTATCTATGTAGAGCTTATAGATGTCCAGACTCCTGAGAAATTCAAACTTAATGCCAAAGTATCAACAGCAAACTTTCCCATTCTAACTGGTATGTAAATCCCCACCACATAAAACACAAGCATACATGTCTCTGATTTTTCTAATTAGAGACATCATTCATGGAAATATCTAAGGTCAAAGTCCATCAACATATAGGCAAGCAGCAATATTTTCACTTAGTTGTGCCACCACAGGTCCACGACCATAATCAGGAGAAAAACAAATTAAAAGATCAATCAAACAATCTTTGGTTAACGAAAAGGGCGGGATAGCCAAGTGGGAAGGACCCTCCACCTCCAACCATGCGATTGGGAATAAGAGTCACCATTGAGCAAAGTGAAAAAAGCTTTGGCTCCTGGGTATGGTTGCCGCGGGGGGTGGGGGGTGTTGTTGAGGACTACCACATTCTTTTAAAAAAATTGGCATGCCTTTTTGACAAAAACTATTTTTTAGAGTATAGCTCCTCCATTCCAACTTGGTATACCTTTTTTATGATGCACAGGTACTTAGCAAGAAATTGAAATGCTTTAATCTTCTAAGCATAATGTGGATTCAGAAATATATTTCCAAATTCCATATCTTGATAGACTACATTATTTAGGGACACATTATAAAACCAGAAAGGGCGGTTCAAGCTGAAAAGAGACATTTTAGAAGACTATAGTACAGTACACAAGAGAAGTAGCTTTTCCTGATAGGACAAAGGGTGCCACAAAGCACATAACAAGTTGATAAGGATCATATAAACATAACATTAGCATATGCTTCTCAAGGAGATTAATCATTCCGGCTCATCAGATACTTCAGGAGATAGCTAGAGAAAATAATGAAAGAAAGAAGCAAGACATTTCTGAACAGTTATGCCACAACAGCTATGTGAGTGCTGTGCACAATAGAGAACAGACTACAGTCGTCATTACTCTCACCATAGGTTTGTCGTAAAACGGGAAGTTTTGCATTTGCCTCACAGCATTACTGGCAGCAGTTACCTCACTGAACACAACCCATGCTTGTCCTCTAAGTTTGGGAGTCTTCAGCGCCACTATATCCACAATCCTCCCATACTGAGAGAACAAGCAATAAAGAGACCTCTTTAGCTCTGCAAAAAAAGAAGAAATCATTAGCATAAAGCAAAGGTCATACACCCACCCTTCCGGAAACAGCTGTAGTAACACCCACTAAACAAACAATGTAAGAACAAATTAAAAAAATTTAAAGGAAAATTGATGGAAGGAGATAAGCGTAAAACTAATAACTGTATTCATTATTAATTCTAACATACAAAGACAAGCCAGAGGATGTTTGGCATTTTCAGTAATTAGAAAAGAGAATCGGTTCAAAATAGCTCCACATCAGTATACATAAAAATCTCCGGGCACACCATAAACAAACAGAAAATAGCATTTGAAAGCATAACGAGCGAAAGAAAAATACACAACCAATCTGATGTAATTAGAAGACCATTTCTTGATGCAGTATTACATAAGAGTTAACAAGTTTCACTACTCGATAGAGCACTAACAGAGCAAATTCTTGAAGCTTTCTCCTTGATAATTACATATCTTTTCTTGCCAAGTTTAACCCTCACCGCAGAGATTATAATATAGGCTTTGTGACGAAAATTTTAAAAATTAAAAAGAAAATGATCACCAGAAAGCTGGATGAAAGAGTATTTTGCCTGATGTTCATGAAAGGACTTTGAGGAGGAAAAAAAAAAGAGAATATCATGCAGGATTCGTGAATGTTGCAAATCAAGTAGAAAAGAACAATAAGAATAAAAGGACAAGAAGCACACATAAACTACTTATCACACATTTTAAAGCGAAAGAACCTGTAAATACCAAAATATTCAATTTAACAACGGCCAAACTTGTTCAGCAATACCAGATTATCGAAGCAAACCATAACTACATGTTTTGATATCATCCAACGATAATAAAACACATTACAGTTTGGAGAGCAGCAAGTTTTTAATCTTGTAGTCAAGAGACGGCAAATTCATTGAGCATAAATTGCTCAAATTACATTGTCTTTCAACTGATGCAATAAAAAGAGCAGCCCGGTGCACTAAGCTCCCACTATGTGCGGGGTCCGGGGAAGGGCGGACCACAAAGGTCTATTGTAGGCAGTTTTAGCCTTCATTTCTGCAAGAGGCCCGTTTACACGGCTCAAACCCATGACCTCATGGTCACATAGGAGCAACTTTACCAGTTACACCAAGGCTCTCCTTTCAACTGATGCGATGACTAAGCTAATATAATAACATTGTAATAACGAGAAGATAGTGACAGTTTATATTTTGCATTCACTGTAAAACTATCAATAAGTCTTAATTTAGAGTGTATAATACTTCTTATATTATAAAGTTCTAGTTAGTTCGCATCTACTGTGGCAGAAATTTGTGTTTTAAACCTCACACACCTATCCCCACCGCTAACACATTAGGGTTCAAAATTTCAGCTGAAAATTGCAGATTTCTTAACAAATGTATAATTTTGCTAAACCCTAGCTTAAATCTTGAAATAGTGAGAGAAAAAGGAAAAAAGTTACCTTCTTTCTTGACTTTCTCATTTAAGTTCTTAATGTAAATTGTTTGATTCGGTGGTATGTCCCCTGTAAGCATCATTACTGGAGTAGCTGTATCACCTCCTGCTGTTTTTGTGATTTTGTGAATGTGCGCGAGGAAATTCGAAGAGGTTGGAGCTGCAAGAGAGGGAATACAATGGATTTATTGGTTTGGAACGAACGGGTGGGCTTGAATTGTAGACCGGCCCAATAGAAAAATCGATTGGTCAAGGGAGGAATTTGCACAAATGGCCCTTTTTAGGCTACTATACAAGTAGAGGTGCTCATGGTTCGGTTTGGATCGGTTTTTCCCTAAAAGGAAACCAAACCAAGTAAGTCGATTTTTCAAATATTGGATCCAAACCAAATCAATTAAGTCGATTTTTTATAGGTTTTTGTCAGTCTTTCGGTATTTTCTTAAATATGAGGCATACACTACCAAACACATATTCCGGAGACGGCATTTTCAAAATAAAACTATCAAACCAATTATTGTTTGAGAAATCTATTATTTACCAAGATATATTAATGACAATTGAATCAAATGGTGATGAATAATTTAAGTACTCAATTAAAAATCGATTTTTTCTAATATGAAATAAATTCTTGTACTTAGCAGAAGAAAACTACCAATCAAACTAGAATGTAAAGGCAAAAAATTAGATTATTATAATAGCAAAAAACTATACTAAAAATATGAACAACTAATAAACTTTATATAAAAATATACATATATATAGGTGTAATAATAAATTTAAGTAGCTACTTCTATAGTCGATTTGGTTCGGTTTTTTCGGTTATCTTTTGATTAAAACCTAAACCAAACCATATTTAATTGGTTTTTAAAATTCTAAACCAAAACAAAACAAAACCAAACCTAAAAAAGTATCTTTCTTTTTTTTTTTTTTTGGTTTTCGGTTTTCGATTTGATTCAATTTTACCGGTTTTAATGAACACCCCTATATTCAAGTTATGTTCCCCTTTAACCCAGCATGCTAATATGTCAGCATATATATATATATAAAAATTGCCAATAGGTGCTTCAATCGCATTTTATCACACAAAACTTTATGTTGATTAACCCAATCGAGTTAAATTATACACTGATAATGTAAATTACTTTAAGAATACAATTTAATCGTTATAGTGTATTATTATTATTATTATTCTATTTATTCAAGTTGTTATATCAGATGTTTGATATGAAGAGTTATTTTATTTTAGGTTAAATTAATACGAAATATTGTACACTGCCAATTTACATAATAGAAATTTATATATATATATATATATATATATAAAGAAATTGTATAATCTATGTATACGTCTAAAAAAGGTAAACAATGAATATGGAAGGCTATTTGTGAAAAGATCCCAAACGTTTATAGCTAATTATCAGCCTATGAGGCCCAGCTCCTAAATGGACCTTAAAATTGGGTTTACCCACACTTTCCCGCTACATGACCAAAATACCCTCTTAAAATTTTCAAATTTCCAAAACCCATGAAATGCAAAATCAACACTGAACACGGGAAGCTTTCGTCCCCTAAACCCTCAAGCTCCAAAACCCTGAAGAAATGCTCCGATCAATTATCCGAACGGCGGCTTCCGCCGCGAAATCTCACCCCACCACCTCCGACATCCTCATCCCCGCGGCAATCTCAGCACCTTGCAAACTCTCTTCTTCTAGAACCTTCGCAAAAGGCCCACACCCGAACAAGCCCAATTTCAGACCCGATATAAAACCCGACAATGCCGCTGCAGGAGCCAAAGGCGCTGAATCGCTCAATAAGGATCTTCGTGCACGCGCTCTCAAAGAAGACGAGAAGGATGAATCCCTTAATATTGGTCCAAATGCTCGTCCATTGTTCACTTCCGCAGCTTCTATTTCACAACTCACTAAAAAAGACACGTGTACTTACATGAAATTCAGGTACATTTAGCTCAAATTGTATACTTCTAATATGTGTTTATCGTAAATTGCTTCCAACTATAACAAGGATTTAAGTTACATACACTGCAATTGTTTTTATGCTGTAAATGAATTTAACATGTGATAGCAGGTTAGGTACCATTTAGTCATATTACCAATTAATGCTTATGAAGAGATTTACATGTAATTACCTAATAACTAACCTGATTGTGTCGATATTTTTCACTCAGTCAATCGTGTAACAAAAATATAGTAGGTGCAGTGGTACTTGTTACACGTGGAATTAAAGTTTTGGATTCACTTTGTAAATTGTAAGTAAGTTGGTTTATATTTGTACTAATGAAAATGGTTGTTTTAGGAGGGAGGAGCTGGAAAGTCTTTTGCCAGAAGGATTACCAATTGGGATGTTGAAGGAATTTGGTGACTCTATGAGAGATGCATTGCTGATACGGCAAAGTTTTCTGGATCTTCGAGATAATTTTAGAAGTATTATTGATCCTACAATGCAGTCTAATGCTAAAGGTGCCTTCTTTGTCTTTTTGGTGTAACATGCGTTCAAGGGTTTATTATCTGTGTTACTTGAATTATGATTGAGGAGAGTTGTATTTGTAAGGATCGATGCATAATTTGGTTTAATAGAATATGAATTTCTGCTTTTGTAGAGTTCTTAGTGTGTTTAAGTATTTAGTTTTGAATTTGGATCAAAAGAGACCAGAATTGTTACACAGGATTTATATAGGTGGACCCAACTAGTTTCAAATCGAGGCATAGTTGATTGATTGATGCAAATTTAGTGTTCGCGAGTTTGTTAATTTACGGTCACCGTTCCCAAAAAAAAATTGTTGATTTACTTTTAGTACTAAGTGTTTAGTGGAAGTTTAGGTTGAATGAGTATGTCGGAACTGATCGAAGACGGTAAATTGGAGATGTCAGCATCAACTTGTAAGGGTACCTTCGGCAATATAAACTCCTTAAGAAATCAGAATCAGATGATTTCACAAATTGGTTTTATGTGATGGAAAAATTGACTTTAAAGTCTTTCTAAACGGTTTCCTTTAGTGCGAAGATTGTTTGATGACTTGATCTACCAAGAACCTACCTTTCCACATTGCTTCTTTTCATATTTTTTCAAATTAGATGCTTTTCAGTTTTCTTAATGTAGGAGCAAAATTCGATGTCCTCAAATTTGGAGTACACAAGTAGGAATTTACATCACAGTTATCACTCATTCTTTTCTCTTCCTGAATATCTGCATTAGTCTCAACTCTCAACTAAAGCTGCCATTATGTCCCTTCTTTTCCTGCCTGAAGTGTTTACTGAAGTGTAAAAACGTACTTGATTTCTGTTATTTCAGAGTTAAAGCTGAGTCTCTGTCATGGAACTCATAGATCATGTTGCAGAATAAAACTGCCCTTATGGTTACCATATTTCATGTTTTCCGTAATAGACTGTACATATTAGCTTCAGTTGCTTTTCTTACTTCTCTAGTCCTTGGACATATTTTCTTCCACTATGGAAATCCTCCCTAAAATTGTCCAAATCTGAACAGCGAGTCACCATTAGGAGAAACAATTCACGATGTTCCTCAACTTGCAGGTCACAAAGCTCGAAAGCAAGTTGTACTAGATGGGCCTGTAAGTTGTGGAAAGAGTATTGCCCTTGCAATGCTTGTTCATTGGGCGCGTGATGAAGGTTGGCTAGTTCTTTACGTTCCAAAAGGCCGAGAATGGACTCATGGAGGCTTTTTCTATAAAAATCCTAAAACAGGATTATGGGATACTCCTGTGCAAGCAGCAAATATTCTACAGGCAAGAATGCTGTACTTTTTTCTTATATATGAGACTTATGATTTGAATAGATAAATTCCATGTGGTAATTAATATTCTCATACCTTGTGGATTGTTAAGTAACTAAAAATGAACCCAAGTTCCTTACACTCATTGTTTCAAATATTAGATTACAAAATGCAGAAACAGTTTTACTTGAGTCCATGAGGAAGTGGAAAAGATCCGCTAGTAGGCTATATTTGGAAATTGTTTAACTTGGCACTTCTATGTATAAACAGTTGATCTTGATATGCTGCTTTAGAAAAGGAAAGTCGTTCTTCAATGCATGTATCAAATATGGATCACGGTATCGGCATGATTTCCCGTGATTTTATTATTGCTATCCCCTCTATTAAGCTTGAGTTGGTTGTGCTAAGAATAACTTCCCTATTTGTCCTATTCCATAAACATGAAGGTTGTGAAAAATTGAAGTATAAGACATGTGCAGGTCTAGCGTAACTTTTATATTCAAACAAGATAAAAATGATACCAACTCCCTATATTCTCCGTATATTATCTTGAACTTGCTGTTTCTGGAGAGAAGTAATTTCCTCTATTGACTGAATTCCTCTCTCTTCTCAATTCAGGATTTTTTGAAGTATAATAAGGATCACCTCCAAAAGTTGCCCTGCAAAATTTTTGAACCTATACCATTGGGTGAGGGAGCTGGTGTTGGATGGATGAAGGGTGCTGATGTGGTACAAATACCAGAAGATTATACTCTGCTTGACCTGGTTCAGGTCGGACTTAGTTCTACGCATGCTGCTGTTGGGGTGGTAGTTCGTTTAAGGGAAGAATTATCACTTGTGAAGGACGTGCCTGTTCTTATTGCAGTTGATCAAGTGAGAAAAAAATTCTCTTCCCTGTGATTGTGTCTCTTGTTTCTGCCCTTTGAATCATTCCCGGCATAGGGCTAATTTCCTTTTTTAATTGATATTGATCACACCTTCCACTTCCAACCAAGAGATTGTGAGTTCGAGTCACCCAAGAGCAAGGTGGGGAGTTCTTGGAGGGAAGGATGCCGAGGGTCCATTGGAAACAGCCTCTCTACCCTAGGGTAGGGGTAAGGTCTGCGTACACACTACCCTCCCCAGACCCCACTTGTGGGATTATATTGGGTTGTTGTTGTTGTTGTTGTATTGATCACACCTTCCTTTTTCCTGATTTGTCTTTTGTTAATTGACAGTACAACAGTTGGTTCACGTTCAGTGAGTATGAGGAGCCAGTAACTGTTCGGTCTTGCCGACCTATTCATGCCAAGGAACTTGCAACTGTAAGATGTGCTTGAAGTGTTCTAGAATGTTGCTTCATTAATTTATTACACAGTTCTCCTGCCTTCATTTTTTTCGCCATCAGTTTATTATGATTTTTGAGCAACGAGACACCGTGTTTAATATACAGATGTTAGGCTGCTTAATTGGATCTAGGATGTCCTTGGTTCAAGTTTATATCGTGTAGGCGTCCTCTTTCTGATTCCATGTTTTTGGATCATTTTGGTTTGGAACACTGAGAATATAAAAACTGAATGTTAAGAAGAAAGTTTGGCGGAATATCTCGGAGATTGTGTTCAATAATATCCAAGCGGTATGGAATTATATTGATCTAGAGCAATCCTGTTCTTGTGTCTGGAACATCCATGGAAGCTTTAAACAAAATCCTAGTGTCATAACTTATCTTTTGCATAATTTGGGCTGGTTTATAAGTATCATCTGTCACATATAGTAATGTGAAAGGACATCTAAAAATATTTATCTATGCTGCCTACCTTAGTATTAACTAGACATACTTTTCAACTGATTCACATGCATACAATGTTGATAAAGTGTGTCGTAAAAAAAATTATTACATAGAATTTGAGGGCTTGAGAAACCCTCTCTTTCTTTCTCAACAACAACAATGCCTGCTGATATTAATAGAACTTGAGTTCACAAGTCTTGAAGGCTAGGACAGCTTCGATAACTAAGATCGTGAAGTGGTAAAAGCTAGTGAAGTACTGTAACCATGAAAATGCCAGCACTTACTCAGAGACGGAAAGCAAATATTTTTGTGACATACTGCCTGTAGTGCCATCCTTGTAGTTGAAACATATGGAAAATGAGGGTTTTTAATGTGATTATATGCTCTTTCTATTCTGAATTATTAGGATATGCTTTAGTGTAGATAACGTTTTGAAAGGAAATGGATGGCTTAGGAAAAGCAAAAAATGGTGTTTGGAAGTCCCCATTTTGCCCCATGTTATTGATTCGGAAGGGGTGAAGCAAAGATCTCTCCAAAGTCATGAGAGGTATGCTTCGCTGACAGGAGCTCTGAACCTCTTGTACATTTGATGCAAGAGGCTACACCACAATGAATAGATTGCCAAGGTCTATTTTTTGGAGCTTGGTGCCTTTGTTGGCCTGACAATGCCTTCAAATATTTGGTGGCACACTGGCACCATCTTGTAGCTATTGCATCTTGTAGCTATTGTTAAGTTACACTGATTCACCAAGAACCAGCAAAAAATTATTACTCCATGTTCTGGATCTTATCAGTGTTTTAGAGGCTCTTAGCCTGTCTCACCTCAGTATGCCTTCAAATCTTTCATGCACTGATAAATTTATGCTGGTTTATTTGTTTTAAAAACCGTAAGAGCAAGAATTGGAAGCAAATTAGCTATGTCTTTAATCTGTTGTGCCATAAATTCTGACACGTACTATTATGGATTGCCTCGTTCCAATTATTTTGATACATTTTATTACTAATAACTTTTTGGTTAACTGCAAGAGATTTAATTGTCGATAAACAACTAAGGATGCATCTGATTTTTGTTTGTCGTGGCTGTGAAAGATCTTAATGAATTGTGACATTTTCTTAAATTTTCTTCTTACTGTAGCTTACTTGTTTAAGTGTGGTCACTGATATAGTCCCATCATATGCAGGTGAATGCATTTAGGTCTATGATTCACGACAATATGATGGTGGGTGCTTTCTCGCATTCAACTGCTGTAGGGAAGCTGCGTAAAGACTTACCAGATGTTCCGGCAGATGCTCGCATCAACTTCCCACGATATAGTGTGGATGAAGCTGCGGCCGTTTGTCATTACTACCTTAGGTAAGCTCATAGCTTGTAAAACCTAAGAAAGAGTGAATACTAAGGATACTTGATCAAAAGAATAGAAGAGTGAATACTGAGGATCCTGTTCTCACCATTCACTCACGTAAATACTGAAGAAAAGACAACTTAACAAAAAAGAGGGAAAAGAAAAAGGAGAACACTTGAATTGTTAACAAGGAGAAAAGGAGTTAACAATTGAATTATCCACAAAAAAAAAAGGGTCGGGGGGAGGGGGAGGGGTGAACATAAGCAAGGGAAGAAGAAGAACGACGGAATGACCTACTTAATAAAAATTAGAACTATTGCTTATCAGAAGAAAAAAAGGAAAAAGAAGTAACAACTACGGAAGGCTAACGTAAAGTTATTTTCTATTGATTACCATGGTCAGTTGAAAGAGGTATAAATGATCCGAAGTCAAAATGCAGATGATCCATTATTAGAATTTAGATTATAACTAAATTGAGCCATTGAATCTTATGTGGCCATAGAAGATCAGTATTTAGTGCTAACTTTCCTTGTGAAATTTTCTGATTTTGGCAGACAAAGACTCATACAGCGGGAGGCATTTACAGAAGAAAACTGGAAGAAAATCTATTATCTGTCACATGGAAATGGCGCAGAAATGAGATGGCTGGTTCCTTTCATGCGATGAGCAGCGCTAACTCCAACTTCGAGAGATAACATTGAGATTTTAACAGGGAAATTATTGAATCTGTTATGCTCTGTGATTCTGGTCATTCTCAGCAAATAATCTGGCTGCTCTGTTGACCAACTCTCTGGAGAAAACAGTCAGGTTTACTTCTGGAAATTTTGCTCTGTACTCTAGGCTAGTTATATAGCCTGTGTTTTGTAAGCTTTCATATCCAGAACATTGTCACAGATTCATATATACATCTTCACACTAGCTATTCTTCTTTCGGTTTCTTTTACGACTTGTTTTCCTCATCTGGTGTTTGTATTCAATAATGTTGTAACTGCACCACATATTTTACCTTCTTAAGTTCAGGTTTGATCCTTTAAACTTGCATTATAGCAAAGTGGATGCTCTGAACCGCAAAGATGACATTTCTTCACTCAAGGTTTCTGCGATATCTTCTTATCCGTACAAACTTTTTGCTAATCTTTTGGATTTTATGTAGGAAAAATGTAAAATCGCACTCCTAACATTGTAATTTAATGAAATTTTTGACATTGAAATGAAAAAAGGAGTTAGAGCACATCAAACTACCCATAAATTCTAATTCTTTGTAACACAACCATCCACCTTGCTATGATATAGATAACTAGATAAGCAGTGCTCCTCCTGCTCTTGGATTATTAGCACACAGTTTTCAGTATACAATGACAACCAAGAATAACAGGTATCAATGTAACGCGAAAATAGCAATAAAGAAGTTTTAATCATTAAAGAAGGCTCATTTCTTTTTCTTTTTCTTTTTCTTTTTCCCCTATTGTTAATCGAATTTTGATTCTGGTAACCTCTGGTATGTTAGCCATTACATCAATCCTTCCTCAACAAGAGGAAGATAAGAAGATTTCCTTTTTGAAGGCCCATAATTTACTCTTTCTCCATAAAGAGATAAAAACAGAGAGATTGATCCCTTTTTTATACCCAAAACTTTCGTTTATCAAAGAATATTACAACCAAAGCCACAACCAGACTAAGCTCAGCAAAACCAGGAAATATGGTTACTCGAAATCTGTTCCTTGGAATGAAATGCTTCCGGAATCCAAGCGTGTACATAAGGCTGGTCTGCATTTAAGTACGAGAAAGCTGGATAAAAATTCAGACATGACAAACATGAAACAAAAACACATGAAAGTTACGTGAAAGCTAACGCTACAAACGACTCAATAATACACAAACTAGAATTGAGAAGGCAATAAGAAACTGTTTATTCTAAAGATATCTGTCAAAACCTACACCTTCTCCATTGAGAAGGCAATACGAAGTATCATGCTATATATATATATTGCCTTCTCAATGGCCCTAGGGTGAACCTTGGTTGTTTGTTTGACAATCCAAGATATGAAGTATGATGCATTGAGCTTTCCACTGATAAATTCCGGAGAAGATAAATATTTATGTAGGACAAACGAGCGATCCCCCCTCCCCCCCTCTCCCCCCTCCCTGGAGGGGGGGAGCACCTTTCGATAGGAGGGGAAGTCAGTAGAAGTCATTTTTTTCTCCTATAAACATATTCTTCATAACTAGAGAAAACACATTGAAATAGCCATATCCTGTGTGGAGGATTTCGAATAGAGCTCATGTTGGTTTTAGCAGAAGAGGAGTAAACCAATTCATCTCCAGCCATTTAAGGCAGAGAGTCATAGTGATTTTTCCTCCCTTAAAACTTGAGTTTCACTTGCTCTCTTTTTTTCCTTATAACAAAAGGAGATTAGACTAAGATTAGAGAGTATACAAGATACAAAGAGAGCTTATGGATGTCGAAATTTGATTTCCAGAATATGTAATAGTGACTTTTTGTTCTTGAGGCTTAGCGAGCATAACACCCTTCCTAGAAGTTGGTTGTGCTCCCAGGTGCTCTATAGGTGTATTAATTTGGTTGTTAATGGTAGCACTTCACAGGTTACCAAAAAACAAAATAGCGTCTGGGCCAATTTGTGTTCACCTCGACTATTCCACCGGGTCCCTACTACCTCCCACTAGCACAAGTATCATATAACTCAACCTCGACTAGTTCAGTTGCTTATACTATAATATACCTCAGCTACTATGGAATTGCCTTTGTAGATGGTGCAGGATCTCTTGAAGGCAGAACCTTTCATCTTGAGATCAGCCTCTTTGCCTTCACCATGTCCATCACCAAGGAATATATCAAACTCTAGTGTAGTAAATGTAGTTAGAGTCCTATTCACACTGAACATCAACTCCTTCTCTTCAGTATCATTTACCATAAAGCCTTGCCATGATCCTTTCTACAAGAAAGACAAAAAGAAATAGCATCACGCTATATCTTAGATTAAAAAAGGGCAGCCCGGTGCACTAAGCTCCCGCTATGCGCGGGGTCCGGGGAAGGGCCGGACCACAAGGGTCTACTGTACGCAGTCTTGCCCTGCATTTCTGCAAGAGGCTGTTTCCACGGCTTGAACTCGTGACCTCCTGGTCACATGGCAGCAACTTTACCAGTTACGCTATACCTTAGATTCAAAGTAGTAAATTAAAAGAGATTAAGAAGATAGACAAGCATACAAATCTTTTCCTTCATAATTTTAAGAGATGATGTCAATGCATAACTATCCATTCTACATGGTTATCACACACACACACAAAAAAATGATTAGCTAACCCTCCCAAGTCAATTTTCATAAACTGCATTACTTTGAGATTGGAAGTCTAACTCGCACCGCTTTCTTTCCTGTTAACATGTCTTAACAATCTGACACATTATTTTCTACAAAGAACTCTCGTGTAGATCATTCGCCAAATACAGTTGCACCTTGAATGACCTCTTCAAACATCTCTAGCCGCAGAATGTCTATAGAAGCTTGGACACCTCTGAAAATTTTTAGTCGAGTGTTCAGCTGAAAAAATAGCAAGTGCCAACAACAAATATCAACCGCTAGAAAGATTGTAGTTCTAGTGTTGGGGAAAGACCATGAATACTGAACTTTTTTATTGCCAATCAATACTGAACTTGACCAGCTTAAAAATGGAGAATAAGCAATCTTCAGTAGCACAAGAGGGCTTTGGTTCAGTGATAAGGACCGCGGTACTTGAAGTGTGGGTTAGGCACACGTTACCAAACTGACTGAAGCATGGTATTAACATGAGAGCAGGGCAGAGGGACGGGCTCATACTCCACCTACTTTCGAAGCTTGTGAGCAAAATCGGGGTTGGGCTAGATTTCTCGGTTACAAACAAATTGTAATAGTAAGCTCATCTTCAGTAATCCTGACAGCTACATTCACAGAATAAAGATAATTACAACTCATCCAAATTCATGTGCCCATCCAAACAAACTTGATTTCTTCTTTCAGTAAGAAAACAAACAAGGAATGGGAAACCAATTGTTGAGTGACATAACCCCGGTAAGTTTAATTTCTGATCACTTGATTAGATTCTAAGGGTCGTTTGGTATGATGGATAAGCAAAAATAATCCTGGGATGAAACTTTAGCACCAACTTATACCTTGTTTGGTTATTATTGTTGGGATAAGTTACCCCGGAATAAATATAGTGTCGGGATAACTTATACGTGCCAGAGGGTGGAACGGTAATCTCACAAGTTATCCCAAAATTGACAATTTCGGGACTAATATAGCAGTCAATAAGAACTAATCCCCGTATAACTAATCTCAACATAATGGTAATCTCCGGATAAGTTATCCCAAAATTGACAATCTCAGAATTAATATAACATGTCATACAGTCAATAAGAACTAATCCCAATATAACTATATCTCATAACTAATCTCAGCATAACTAATCCCAACATAACTTGTCTTCAAACCAAACGACCCCTAATAGAGTCAATAACAAGCACCAGGTGCATAGAAAGGAGCTTCCTTTTAGAGATTAATTAATTAATTCTTCCTAAATTAAGCAGCTAAAACATGGTCTCAACAAATTAGAGGTAGCAACAAGGAAAACTTACGACTAATGGAACTAAGCGAATGAGGGTATTATCAGATGCATCAAGAATTAGTTTCTGACTATGAGCTGATGAATCAGACGATTGACCACGGTCAACTCTGAAGAACAAATTGCCAAAAGAATCGGTGAATTGGATATTTCCAGCATCCCAAAAAGCCTTGTGTTTCTTCCATACAAAAAGATCAAATGGGAATTCCGCATTCGGCGGCCACTCATCCGGCGTGGTAGTTGTTCCCATTAACCAGCTTAATTAAATCTTGTATATGGAAGAAAACTCCACTAAAAAGATGCAATTTTGTGTTACAATTGTACCGAAGAGCTAGAAATTTTGGAGATAATGGTGGCAATGGCTGGCGATCCCGGCTTTTGGTTGGATAAGAATCAAATTAAAAGTTGGAAGAATTTAACTTTTTAAAATTTCTTTTGGCATTGAAGTGGGGGAGAGAAAGAAATGCATAAGAATTGTAAAATTTACTATTCAAAATGGTATTTGAATATGAATATAATTTAAAATTATTTTTTAAAAATAATATGTGAGTTTTTTGAAGTGAAAATTTTGAAAAATATTTTTTTTTTTAAGTTTTTCAAATTCCGAAAAATTTCGAAATTCAACTTTAGAACGCTCATTTCGAAAAATAAGTAAAAAAAATATTTCTTATGGCCAAACGGGACGTTTAATTACTTATTTTGAAATTTAAAGTTGATTGATCAAATATTTTTTTAGTTTGCTTTAAAATAGTAAGAGATATTATTTATACTTTCTCTTTTGATTAGAACTCAAATTACTAGGTAAATCTCACCCGCCCATTCTCTGAATACATTAAACTATGTCCAACTCTATGGTTGTAGCAAACAATTTACTTTACCGTAAATTCCAATTTTTATGAAAGCAGATATCTTTGTGACTTGATATATTAAATTTTTCATTGAAAGTACAGGTAAAGTTTCACATAAGAACAACTAAGCTTCATGTTTTTTAATTTTATAGTCTATATTTTAATTTACAATTAACTAGACCAAAAATATAGGCTAAATCCAACTCCAATAGGTTTTAAAAATTACTATTTAATTTTTAAAAAAAATTGCTCAACCTTTTAAGTTAATTTTCGAATCAGTAACTGTGACTCAAATATTTGTTCAACAAAACAAATCCATTTGAATGGTGAAAATTAATTTTTAACAAACTTAAACATATGGGTTTAAATTTTGAATTTGATTTTGTGAGAAATTTGGAGTGGGTGTTATTTAGACTTGTTAGAAATAGTATAAGGAGGTTGTATATAAAATTTGAAGTCATTTAATGGAGATTTGGACTGGTTTTGAACAAGAATTGCAACTGAAAATCGTGGAAGAAATTCGTATACAGACGGTTGTATAAAGGTGTATAATAGTGTATAAGATGTGTTTATACACTCGTATACACTATTATGCAATATTATACATAATTATACAAAAATCTAACTTCGTCTTCTTCCTTGCGTCTTTCTAAGATTTAACTCAAATTTTGCCCAAATTTACTCCAAATCACTTCAAATTTAAAGTTTGAACTCCTTTTGATTTTCAATCAATTGAAATAACACTCAATCCAAACAACTTACAAACTCAAAAAAATCTTATTTTCGAAAGCAAAGCTTTGAATGGCCTTCAATGGTGGACATCTTCTCTTCAATTTTCTTACATTGCAACCAGGTGACACAGGATAAGAAGCAGCAATGGCGGACGACCCCTTGAAGCATATGTAGAAGATGTGAGAAGAAGAGTGAGTGAAAGCAATGGTTGTGAGAACACATATTTAACTCCATAGCTTTTAGAAGCAATAGTTGTAAGAACACAAGTTTTGAATTTGCTAGTGATTTCAAAATATGTACGATATGAGCTAGGATGGGTAAAACATAAAAACATAAAAAAAAATTAATTATGATGTGAGGTCATGTGTATTTTCTTGTAATTGAAACTATATTATAAATCCCACTTCTTATGAAAATTGAAATCTTTTGAGTAACGAGAGCATAAAAGTTTTATTTATAATGTTTACAAGGTAAACAAGACATTTTCATAACAAAAATATAATACTAAATTAAAGTAATGAAGCCATAGGTTCAATTCCCAGGAAAATAAAATACTACTAATAATTTTTTGACATAATCATGGCCATTTAAATTTGTAGGGCCTTTAAAAGCCGATACATGAACTTTAATCTTTTTCATTTGAACACTCGAACTCATGATTCCCTTAACTAATAAACACATCTGACCCTTGAGCCTACGCGCATGTATTACATATACACAGACATGTCCATCTAGTCAGCAAATAAGCAATAGATTTGTTACATGTCAAGGGCACGAAAACAAAAACCAATTGATCCCCCCCCCCTCCGGCCTCTCTTTTATTCAACAGACCGACCAAACACTCATTTCGTCTTTTAGCTCTCTCTGACCAAACCCTTCCCTGTTAAACCTAGGTCGGTAATGGCTTGAAAAATCAATCACCCCCTTCCAAAATCGATCATAATCACTCATCAATAATATTGTTTTCGTTTATTATTTATTAACCTCGTTCTGATCGAGCTTCGTTTGGTCCGTGCTTTCGATCCCAGTCACAATATAGGATCTAAAGGTTAGTTTGTCTCTTTTGATGTCGTTTTCTCTTGTCATATCTTTTCTTATGAAATATTATGTGATAGTCAGCTATATTTGTTGTTTTTTCTTAGGGGTTTTGGGGAAAACAATCGAATCTTCACTTTACTTTAGAGATTTTGTCTCTTTTGGTGTCATTTTTTCTTTTGTCATCTAATTTCTTATGAAATAATTTGTGATACTCACGGCTATTTTTTGTCTGCATGCACAAAATGTCTGTTGTTATTTGGGATTTTAAAGTAGAATTTTTGGGGGAAACAGTCGAATCTTCACTTTACTTTAGGGATTTTGTCTTTTTCATGATTGATCTGGCATATATGGTTAAAAAATTAGAGCTTTTTTGCATATCAAAATATTATTGTCTCCCACTATGATAAAGTTTATGGCTTTTTAGGGTTAAAGTATATCTCACTTGGCCTTTTTCTAAAGGTTTCAATGGTTGTCTATTGAAATTACAGTTTCATCATCTAGGGTGGTTAGTGGTTGGCCCATTTATGAGGTATGTAAATGGAGAAATTTGTCCAGTTATTCTTTAGGCTGACATTGATGAATTGCATATAATTCGTTTTAATGAGTGTGTTAAGGATATGTAGTACTTAACAGTAGATAAATATGCATGTAAAACTAACTATTGATGTTCCACCACTGTGTGTTAAGGATCTAAATAAAATATTGTTTGAGTAGTGGTAGTATAAATGTGGACCCCATTGATGTTCCACCACGTGGCTTTAATGAAAGCCACATGGACAAACAAGTGATGTTAATGCTAAGGCAACACGCTTACCTAACAATGATATAAATAGGGGTGATACCACTCATGGGAAGGGTAAAGAGAAGGTTGTTGATATATAAGAGGATACAAAAGAATCTAGTGAAGATGAAGGTGAGTTCTACAACTTTCATTTAGCAACTGATTCTGAGGGTGATGAGGGAAATTCTAAGAGTGAGGATGGTGATTATGAGGCTATTTTTGATGATGATGATGATACAGATGAGTCATTATATGGTGTTGATGAGGATATTCTTGGAGATACAAGTGATCTAAAACCTGAAGTTGTTGCTGCCAGACGTGCCAAAGTGAATGAAATGAGTAGTAAATTAAGATCCAGTGAAGTTAATATTGATGAGATACCTATTGGACCCGTAGGTATAGATCCTGGTTTTGAAGACATGTATAAGGATAGGGGTTCCAATTATGCTTGGAAGTTGGGAGGGGATGAACAATATCTGGACAATTTAGATCCAGGTAGTGAAGTAGTTGAAGAAGATGAGGTACATAACCCTCAACAAAGAAGATACATCAGCAGGGTATATTTTGATCCTGCTTGCAAGAAAATTTGTTTTCAGTTATAAATGGTTTTTGAAATTGTTAAATAGCTCAAAATTGCTTGCGAGATTATGTTGTACAAAGAATAGTTCAAATTAAGTTGAGGCCTAATGAGCAACATAGGGTTAGGGCAAAATGTATGAACTCAACAAGATGCATATGTCATATTTTGGGAAGCTAGGGACACACAGGAATTTCATTGTCATCAACTACTATCCTGCTCATAAGTGTTTCAGAACAACCAAAAACAAGATGACTAATACGACATGGGTAGATAAACATTTCAAGGACAAGATTATCAACCAACCTGACTAAAACTTAGGAAGTTGCAGGACTTGAGTAGGATAAAGTATGGTATGTATGTGGGAAATTCATTTGTGCCAAGGCTAGACATCAGGTCATGGGTAAGTATCTAAGTGATTACAAGCAGTAGTTTGCTAGAATATATGATAATGCTGACATGCGGAGGTCTACAAACGCTAGCAGCACTGTTGTTGTGAAGACTTCAAAGGAGACAATACTTGGTAAAGAGGTATTTTGTTGGAATCTACATTTGTCTACATGCTTGCAAAGTAGGTTGGTTGGAGGGATGTAGCAATATTATTGGCTTTGATGGAACATTTCTGAAGGGTGTGTGTAAAGGTGAACTATTGGTAAATATGGTAATAACCAAATGTACCATGTTTCTTGGGCGGTGGTTGAAAAGGAGACAAAGAACACATGGTCATGATTTTTAGGTGCTTGATGCATGATTTGTAGCTCATAGAATCCCAAGGTGAAGGGCTTACCGTCATTTCTGATATGCAAAAGGTATCTCTCTATATATATATATATATATGTATGTATATAAATTTCTTTTTATTCTTCATGTAATTACTTTATAGATGTTTCTGACACTCTAACTCTTTTTCTTGTTGCTTAAGGGATTGTTCAATCTATGGCTGAGTTGATGCCAAATGTTGAGTATAGAATATGTGCAAGACGCATACAGAGCAACCGAAAACAAAAGTGAAAAGGTGAGGAAAGAAGGAAGAAATTTTGGTATGTGCAAGAGATTCATTTTAAGCATATATCAATGCTAAGATAGATGAGTTGACAGAATTCGGTAACAATAAGATCATTGAGGATTTACTGAGGTAAGCGAAGCAATGTTGGTGTAGAGCATTCTTTAAAAATTGGAGTAAATGTGATTCTGTGTAGAACAACATGTGTGAGACATTTAACAGTTAGATCCTGTCTACTTGGCACTAGTCTATCATAACCATATTAGAAGAGATTAGAGTGAAGGTGATTGAGAGGATGATTACCATGAGAGAATTTGTAATAAGGTGAATTTCTGATGTATCTCCTATGGCAATGGGGTACATAGAGGAACAATCTCAATATGCAGTTAGGCATGAATTTAAATGGTATGGAGACACTGGGTATGAGATACAACATGGAGTTTACAAATATATTATTGACTTTGTCAACAATACATGCACATGCACATGCACATCATGGGATCTCAAAGGAATACCATGCTCCCATGCAATATGTGTTTTTTTTAGGAGATTTGAGCCTACACACTATGTTGTTCACTAGTACAAGAAAGAAACTTACCTGAAGGCTTTCAGTTGTTACATACAACCAGTAACCAACATGGAGATGTAGTCATCAACTCAGAATCTCACTGTTGAGCCTCCTGTAATTCCTAAGATGCTTGATAGACCTAAAATAATAGAAGAAAAACACAAGATGAACCTAAAAAGAAGTTTGGTAAGAGATCAAGGAAAAAGACACCAATGATATGCTCTTATTGTAAGATAGTAGGCCATAAAAAGAAGGGGTATCCTATCCTGGTAAATGATCAAATAATTCATTCATTTTGTTTATGTTTGTGACTTGTATTTTGTTTGTTTCTATAACTCATTGTTTTTTTGGAAATTTCAGAAAGGACAAGGATCTGGAACCGCAGGTACCAAAAATGCTAATGCTACTCAAGGAACAAATACTGCAAGTGGTTCTGGAACTACTGGTACAAAAAATACTCAACCATCCAGACTGCAAGTGGATCTGGAACTGCTTCTACCAGAAATACTCAACCATCAACTGTTGCAAGTGCATCTGTAAGTATTCATTTTTCACTTTAGTTAAGTTGTATTAGGATCATCAGTTTTACATTATTAGATAGTACTTTATCTTATATCATGATAATGGAAGTATGAGATCAATGACTTCTGAGGATATTCTATCTAGCGTTAGAGGAAGGCCAAGAGCTACTGGACTTTGAGGAAAACCAAGAACGACCGAATTTGTTATTTTGTTTAGTGATTCAGGAACAATGATAGAAAAGGTAAGTGATTTGAATTTGGATTTTTATTTAGATATTAGTAGTTTTGGTGCTAATTTGATTTTCTATGCAGTGTGGATAAAAAAATATGGTACTTTCTGCTCCTACAAAAATAGTTGATGCTGGGCATACCAATATTGATCTTGAATACAATGCACTTGGACTAAGGTGGCAAGAAAGAAATGCTATAACACAAAGGCAACTTCAACAGTTGAGGAGAAGACAAACTCAAGCAAACCTTAGCCAACCTCAAATCCATTCCTCATCTCAACCAAGTCAGTCTCCATGTCCCAACCAGAGCCAATCTCAGCAAAATATCAACCAATCTCAACCATAATGATCTGTTGAATGTTTGTTTTTATGATGACTTAAGTTTGTTAGTTGCAGAACTTAATTTGTAGGTTAACTATGGATGTTTAAGTATTTTATTTTGGCACAATGTTTAACTATTTCTCCTACTAGACAACTTTCAGTAGCTAATTTTGTCAACCAAGAAGGCTGATCGAACTTGGTTGTTTATACATGTCTGCTTGTTTATGTCAAACATTGCTTTTCATTCCACAAAAATTCATCATACATTATGTCATTATCATTGTACATAGGGTTATGAAGATAATTACAATAATTAGTGCTAACTAGACTAAGAAGGAATTACAATGATTAGTGCTAATACAACAACTAAATATACAATGGTCTTCACCCTTTTCTTAAGCATGTTCTCTCTTTATAATTCTTGATAACAACCCTAAAATCACTTGTTTACAGTGATCTGGAAGAGGTGGGTCAAACCATGTAAAAAAATTGCAAGAATTGTTTCGAAAACAATTTAAGCACCCAAAACCTTCTTCCTGGATTTGATGGCTTCCAAGTGATGCAATTCAATTCCACAATGACAAAATATAGGACTTTGCATCATTTTCACGGTCTGAAAAAATGACAACAACAACAACATACCCAATAATATCTCACACCGTGGGGTCTGGGGAGGATAGCATGTACGCAGACATTACCCTACCTTGTGAGGATAGAGAGACTGTTTCCAATAGACCCTCGACTCAGAAAAACATAAGCACCACATTAATGGAAATATAGACAAGAAGGGAAAGTACCAAGAAGCCATATAAAAGAAGAATAAAAATAACCAGATAGTAATGTGATCAACAATGAAAGAAAATAATAGTTAGTCATAAAAACCTACTACCAACAGAAAGCGAGAGTGCGTGCCAATACTACCGCTATGAACACTCTAGACTACCTACTATGCTACCCTAATCCTCGACCTCCATACCTTCCTATCAAGGGTCATGCCCTCGGTCAGCTAAAGTTGCACCATGTCTTGCCTAATCACCTCTTCCCACCCCTTTTTTGGTCTACCTCTACCTCTCCGTAGGACTTACAATGCCAACCTCTCACACCTCCTCCCCGGAGCGTCTGTGCTCCTCCTCTTCACATGACCAAACCACCTAAGCTGTACTTCCCGCATCTTATCCTTAATAAGGGCCACACCCATCTTGTAGCGAATAACCTCATTTATGATCCTATCTAACATGGCGTGCCCGCACAACCATCTCAACATCCTTATCTCTGCTACCTTCATCTTCTGGACATGAGCGATCTTGACTAGCCAACACTCCGCCCCATACAAACATTGTTGGTCTGAAAAAATAAGTGAATAAATAAAGCTTCATATTTAAGAAAAATGGAGGAATGAAGCTTCAGATTCTATATAATGGAGGGATAATGTATTTTACAAGGAATGAATAAGAACCCACTTAAATACACACCATTTTGGACCGTTGGGTGTTGGGAAGAGGGATCTCACGCTCATGTGTATCGTGTTCCTGACGTAGCAGGCTGATTAGGACCAACTGACGCCATATGAGCATGATCAACGGTCAAATATGTTTATTAATTAAGGGAATCATGAATTGGAGTGTTCAAATAGAAAAATTTAAAGTTCATGTATCGACTTCAAATGCCTTATAATTTAAATGGCCAGGAAGCCATTCCGCCAAATTTCTTTCAATCTCCTACTCTTCAAGTAGAGAGGTGTGTTCTACACATTGCCCAAAAATTTCACTTGTAAAATTTAAAATATAAAGATATAAATTCAAACTATAAAGAAGTAAGCAGAAGCCATGAGAAAAATGCGATCTATTTATACAGTTCAATTTTTAAAGGAATGAGGGTTAATTTATTTATCTTAGACGAGAATAGCTCCACTTGTTACATGTTTTTCTCACTTTCTGGCGTGAAATTCAATAATAGTCAGATTTACAAGTGATCATTCGAAAATAGCCACAGTTTTAAAAGTAATCGAAATTTAGTCACTTTCTATGTAACGATAAATCTGAATGAAAACACTGTTCAAAATCCAAAAAATACTCCAACATAATATACTGGAACTCTAGTATCCAGCATGAGTATACTGAAACTCCAATATATTATATTGAAATTGCATCATAAGTATACTGGAACTCCAACATAATATACTGGAGTTCGAGTATAAAATATCGGTCCAGCATAATATGCTAGAATTTCATACACAGGTGCTCAAATCTCTAGTATATTATACTGGAACTTTCCACGTATTGGAGTTCCAACATAATATGCTGGAAGTTCATAGATAGGTGCACCGATCTCTAGTTATTATGCTGGACCGATTCTTGTTGCAGTAAAATACTGGTTATTTTTCAATGACTTTGCAAACGCTAACTATTTTTGAATGACCCGTCCGAAAACTGGCTAGCCGTGCTATTTTTACCACTCTGTTACTTCTACTTCCTTGGTCCTAAAATGAATGTTGAATTCATAGTAATTTACGGTGCAAGAAATATATTTACAACCTTACTTATTTATTATAATTTTAAATTATCATCAAATTAGAGCTCCTTTATGATTAAAGATTAAAAATAAAAGGAAGTTTTCGTAATAATTGTATAACATTGGACAAAAATCTTTTAAAGGTAAAAACAAAACTTTTAATAGTATAATACTAAACCAAAAATTTTGAAGGATAAAATTATTCTACTTCGAATAGTAAATTTGACTCTTTTTTTCTTATAAAGAAATTCCTCACTCCGCCTATTTCCTTTACATAGCCGCAAAAAAAATTAAAAAAATACTCACAAAAACCATCGCCGCGAAAAAAATTAAAAAAATACTCACAAAAACCATCGCCGCTGACTTTCTTTCTGACAATGGCTGCAGTCGCCGAGAGTTCTTCAGTTCCGTCGAAGGAAGACAAGCCCGTCATTGTTAGGGTTAAGAGAAAAGCTTTCCAGTCTCGCGTCGACGCTTTCTGTGTGTTTCTAGGGTTTTAACAGTCAACTTTTTTGCTATTTTCAGTCTATTTGGAAGCTTAAATTTTCAATTATTCGAACTTTTTTGCACCGGCAGGGCTCGAAATTAACGAGAGGCCACTGAAACGACCATTGCTTGACTTTGAGAAGCTTTCAATTTCTGATTCTTCAAGTAGAGGTGAGTTAAATCTTTTGACGGTTAACACTTCTAATTTTTAGTATGATAATTCGGACATTGATTTTCTTAAAAAAAAATAGAATTTATGTGTCTAAAAGCTACTTTTATTGTTTAAAGTATTCAGAAAAAATGTTTAGTTTTTGATGTGTTGATTAGGCGCATTTTGCGGGTTCAGACTTCAGAGCATACCACAGATAAAAGCTTAGTATTTAAGTGGAGAATGGTAGAGGATTAACGGGAAGGGGCATTATCACTGAGTTTCGAATTATGAGTCACTAGCCTTCGGGGATTTCTTGGTTATCAGGCAAAAATTATGTGAGAAATGTTTGATAAGATTTGTAGTTAAAGAAGAAACTGGTTGATGGAGGTATATCTGATTGGATGTTATTCACATATCTGTGTACCTATAATATTAATTTGTTACTTTGTGGATCCTGATGTCAATTGTAGTTTAAGGTGCAATAAATGCAGTTTGTATGGTAGTGACAGACCCTTTTCTTTTTAATACTATGCACTAATAATTATTTTCAGTAGAGGAATTGAAGAGCAGAAAGGTTCTTGTGCGACATGTGGAGACAGTAACAAGCTCCAAGGTTACTGTTGATATCCTGAAGTCGTTTGCGGTTAGTTCCATATTTTTAACTCTCTTTTGCACATCGTATTTTTGAGTAATATTCATGAAGTATGAGAATTTGTAACACTTGCATTATCGAGACATAACTTTTAGAAGGGTCTAATAGCTGCTTTTTAGCAGTCGGCTTCAGTAGATGCTTCGGAAGTCAAAGAGAAAGCTGAGATAAGGCGAAGTTTTAGGGCAGAAAATGTAAGCTCTTTTTTGATTTACTTACAGACATTTGACCAAATATATAAGAAATCCGTGTCAACCTGAGCTTCAGCTTAATGTGATTAATGTGGTATGTGCAGAAACAAGATCAACTACTTGCCAAGGCTAAGCAAAAGCAAGAGGTAAAATCAGAGTTTGATCCCATCATATCTTCTTATAGAATAATGGCATATTTGTTTCACTGTTATTAAGATGGTTATCCATAACTTTCAGTTATGTGTAATTGTTTATTCTAGGTACATTTTTGGATGGAATCTTTCCTTTCGTACTAGCTAATAATATTTTTCACAACGCAGGATGCAACTTGCTATTCTATGCTTTATTTGTGAAAAAGCTTTTTTCTTTTTCCCTTTTTATCTTTTGTATTTATTTCTAGTGGGGGAAGTGATTATGTCAATGGAGAAACAATCACGTTGGAATAAAAAAGAATTACTTGAAGTGGTTTAGTCTACTAGTAAGTGAAATAATACTAACTTACATTCTTAAATACCATTTGATTCTAACATTCAGAATGAGAATTTGGAAAACAAAAAGAAGGAAAGATGATTATAAGTTGCCCAAGATGTTGAGAGGCACTTGAACCGATGTGGTTATATTAAGGAAACAAAAATTTGTAGGATATATGCCTGAACAAAATAAGCAAGTGAAACTAATATTATTCATTTCTATCTGACATATTTGGGTTGACTAAGGGGAGAAGAACAGAAAATATTGTATATGTGGAACAATTGCGGAAGAAATACTTTTTCGTTTTAATTACCAATGGAAAAGGATTTAAACATTTTTTTAGTTCATTATAGTGCGGTCAAAACTTTAATGCCTACTTTCAAATGAATCTTTTAAACTTTTTAACTCTGCACCTGCAGGTGATTGTTTACTAAATCTAGCTTATGAAGGTGTATTGCTAGTTAAGCAAAGTCCATATCTAATTTGCTATTGGTATTGCATTCTAGAAGTTTGTAATTGAATTCAGTGATTCGTATTGGTTTATGAAGTTTGTGCCCGAAGCATCACGCTTGCCTTTTGTGTATTACAGTATTATCAAAACTGATTCATGCTATTAATCTTTTGGTTTCAAGTGGGTTTTGAATACTTTAATAGTAATTCTTGTATTACTAGAGTTACTTCTATTTCCTCCTATTTAGGTGTTTCAAGTTTTTTACAATTTAATTTATCATGCTCTTTCCTCTTTTAGGATTTGTCAAAAAATGCTCGGTTTGAGCAAATATGGAAAAGCAGAAAAGAAAAGAAAAAACTAATGCGCGACGAAGAGCTGAATGAGATGTGTCGACTATATGATGTTATTCGTGTTGATACTGAAGAAAAAAAACATGAAGTGCAAGAGGAGTAAGTTTCATTGTCATTATGCTAGGATTGAAACTCCAATTGTTACTGTCACGCCGTGTTATCTTTTCCTTCACAAATGGATAAAATCTGGTTTTATGATGTCAATGCAGGACTACCGAGTTAGAAGATCACAGGATGATGTCCCAATATTTGCCTCTCTTACGAGAAGTCATGCCTAGTGCTGCTGAAGAAATTGAGTCAGAGATTCATAATTACAAGGCCAAACAAGGTTCTTTATTGCTGTGGTCCTTTTCCAGGAATTCCTTTTCAAATTGAATCTTGTGATTTACTTCCTCTGGGAAGGGAATCTCTGTAGGTTGCTCTATGAGGTTTCATCAGTTTGAGAAATTTCTTGAACCTGTTTACATTCTGACAGTAAATGAGATTGTAGAAGCTCTAGCTCATTGGTTTTTATTTTTTGGCTAAATGGGCGATATAGCATACTGTCTATGTTCCATGTTTGCTGTCTGCTGTAAGGTTATTGAAGGTTATGCTAATTGCTGTGCAGCATCTTCAGATGGTTATGTATATGATTATTATGCTGTTAAGGATGATACCAGCACCCACGAAGATATTGCAAGCCATCTTCCATTGTAAGGATTGATACAGCAAACTATTTTTTTTCAGCTGGTATCTTTTCCTTTTAATTCTTACTAAAATAGTTGACACGGTTGTTTTAGGGTACAAGTTGATGATGATGATGATGACTACTATGATGGTCCTGATTATTCAGACTACGAATCTGATGATTCCAATGGTCATCTCCCTTGCCTTTCCCATACCCTCTTAGTATCATTTGTTATTAAAGGTGCTTTTGGTTACATGGTTTAATGTTCTAACATTTTGGTTTTCAGCTGAACACAATCCCTGGAATGATTATCCAGATGAAGAGGAATCTGAAGATGAGGATGAGGATGAAGATGAAACCCAGTCATCAGGTGACAAATCAGAAGTTTTAAGCAGCACTTCTCAAGACCAATATGGATCCGAAACTGTTGGTGTAATTTCTTTTCAAAATGAGGATGTGGGTCGAGAGGACTGGTCAGATTATGCAGATCCATTAGTTGATGGTGAGTCCGATGGTGAAGATTACGATGATGATGATGAAGACCTTTGGTGACCATCACTACATAGTACATACCCTGTTTAACTTTCTCATCAAGTACCTTATTCGTGCGTACTTGTATATGTCTCTCCAGATCATAGTTAACCTTGTGAATGGCATGTGGTTCTTTTAACCGGCTATTACTGCTGTCTAGGCTGCAGGCTGATCAAATCTAGTGAGAGTTGGCCTGGAAATTTTTTCCATAGCGTTCTAAAACAAATCTTGTGAGCACCTAATTTTGCCCAATACATAAATTACTCCTAAAAATCTCAAAGAAATAACTTTTAATTATTTTATGGAATTATTTATATTTTACTTAATTTGTTCTTGCGTATTTGTGTTTGGTGCATTTTTTAGTAGCATTTTAAATCTTAAAAATACCAAAAATATTTAATTTTTCACAATTGTTTTAGATTTTAATTGCATAATTAATTGCATTTGTAAAACATTGAAATATCAAAAATACATTAGTCACATTACATGCATTGTTAGTTAAATGAATTAGTTAATTGATAAAAAATAATAAGTAGGTTAATTTTGTAAAATAGGATTAATTTAGAATATTGAGTAAAGTGGCTACAATTTGAACTTGATTAATTGTTGAAGAAAGAAGTGAAAAAGGGCTGTTCTGAGTTTCAAGCCCAATCCCTATACCCTCCAACCGATTCACCCCATACTAAACTGAACGACCCCGTTTGAACCCCAAACGATCGTGTTTTAGTAACGCCCAATCCTAGCCCTTCATCTCCTTCAATCCAACGACCTGCAACTACCCATCCCAATCCCTTATAGCTGTCCGAAAGAGACCACCCTACCCCAAAGACCCTCTCACTCTCCGTCTCTCTCACCCCTCTCAAAGCCTCGTTGTCTGCCGCCGACGGAAATCGCCCACGACGGCGGCCCTTCTCCAAACCATCCCAAAATTTTGCCATATAATCCCCATACCCCCTAATCACTAATCTCCCATCAATTTCAACAAAAAACCACCCAATCTGCTCCAATTTCAAATCTAAGGTGGCCAGAAACCCTAATCCCCTTTTGCTCGATTTTTCAAGAATTCCCGGAGTTGATTCAGCCCGAAATAGATATTGTTCGATTGTTCTCAACAAGAACAATCGAATGATATTAATTTCGGATCGTTTCGAAGGATATCAGATTTTGTCACACCCTTTGGAGTTTTCTTTGTTCGATAATCAGTAAGTAAATCATCTCCTTTATTTTTTCTTTTTTGTTGTAGTTTGTTTTTCTTCTTCTTTCTTCAAACGACTCTTCTATTTTTTTTGTTTCCTTTCTTTCTTTATTCTTTTGCAGAATTCTTAGGATTTTAGTTTAATATCGGTTTCATTAAGATTAAGAAGTCTAATTACATAATAGTTTAGGCGATATTTGTCAAAATTAGGGGTCTGATTCTGTATTGGCATGACTTAATCATTAGTTCAATTGCACGATTCAGTGTTACTGTTTTGTATGTTGATTGCATTTAGTGACTTAAGAACATTTAGTCCGATTAGGTTAGCTAAGGTTTAAGTAGTTTAGTGTTGATTATTGTTGTGATTAATTGTTTGGTTGTTACTCATTATTTTGTGCTTGACCAGTCTTTAGTTAGTCGTTGTTTTAGTTACTTTAATTGATTCTGTTTGGTCTCAGCTTAATTAATTCAAGTCTGTTTTGTTTAAGAATTTTGAATTGAATATCAAGGAAAGGTTAAGAGATAATAGTAATTGAGGGAAAGATAAAGGGAGGGGTAATTACATGAGGTTGGGAGGGCAATGTAGTCTTTGAATTTGAAAGAATCTTAGGCTATAACTGTTTGAGAAAGTTCTAGAATAGAGACAAGGGGGCTGAACTGCAATAAATGAAAAGAATTATGTCAGATTGGAGTAAAAGAGGTGATTTTCAGAAGTTAAAAGGACTTAAAAAATAGGGAAAAAATCTGCATAGACAGCTGTCCTAACAACTGTCCATTTCTAGTACAAAAAGATACGTTATCCCTAAAATTCAGGTGACAAAAATCCCTCGCAGACCCATATGATTTTTCTCTGAAAAAGGCACCCTCTCACTCTATATAAGACCTCACGCTCCTTCACTCACACACATACACTAATTCTCTGCAAGACACAAAGATTGATTGCATTTTCAGAAATTCCATTCCTTTCCTCTTCATTTTTGAGTAGAAAAACTTTCTGGGATTCCAGCCTTAGAGTTTTAGAAAAAACATAAAAAAGAAGAAAGAGAAATCTCATTTTCATCTTTTCTGGGATCTGAAGTTGAGTTTTCTTGACTTCATTTGATGCTGGTTCTTTATTCTTACTGGTTTTCTGTTATTGTTTTGTTCCTTGCTGTTAATCCTTCTCAACTCCAGAAACTTATTTTCTTTTGTTGAGATTTTTTGCTGATTAGGTATGTCTTGTTCATCTGTAATCATCTACTTGGATGTCTAAATGGAGTTTGGATTGTTCAAGCCATTTTGTGATTAATCTCATGAACTCAAATATGCTTAACTATTAAACTTGCTTTGTTGTTTTGTTTGTTGTCAATTGGTTTGGTTATTTGCTGTAAAAATTGTGTGGGATAGTCACTTTTTAAAGTGATATTTACTTTTTATCCAACATTTTTAATGCTGAGCAAAAGTAGCCACTAGTGTATTAAAATTAATATGAAAAGACAGTGTTAGCCTTTCATTGTCTCTTTTCTGTCCATGTTCTCTTCCTTGCACGTTCCCTTCTATGGGTAATGCTGGTTCCACTTCTTCCTTCTCTATTGTTATGTTTGAGTTTGAAAGTTATCGAAATTTTTTTGCTGTATTGATCCATGAACCTTATAGGTGGTTGTAGTTATGTAATACATTGGACTGTGTTACTCTTTGACAAAAAAGAAAAAGAACGAAAAAAAACAAAACCCCCCTAGATAATATTAAAAAATGATATTAGTTTCAGGGAAATTCGTGTAAACTTATTTCATGAAAATATTGATTGGTGATCAGTTGACACCCTAAAGAATACATAACAATCTTAAAGCAAGAGGGAAAAACTGAAAATACAGGATTTGTCATTTGTTTCAAGTTTATACTTCAAAGAATAATAAGGACATGTAGTCCCGAACGTAGAGTTATAAGTTCAAAAGTTAAGGACATGTAGTCCTAAACTTAGACTATCAAGTTCAAAAGTTAAGGACAATAGGTCTTGAACTTACAGTTACAAGTTCAAAAGTTAAGGACAATAGGTCCTGAAGTCCTGAACTTAGACTAACAAGTTCAAAAGTTAAGAACAATAGGTCTTGAACTTAGGTTAAGAAGCCCAAAAATTAAGGACAATAGGTCATGAACTTAGAAAAACAAGCTCAAAAGTTAAGGACAATAGGTCCTGAACTTAGACTAACAAGCTCAAAAGTTAAGGTCACTTTGTCCTGAACTTAGACTAACAAGCTCAAAAGTTAAGGACAATAAGTCCTGAACTTAGACTTACAAGTTCAAAAGTTAAGGACAAGTAACCCTTAACTTAGAGTTACAAGCACATAAATTAAGGACAGGTGGTCCTGAACTTCGAGTTCCAAGTTCAAACGTTAAGGACATGTAGTCCTGAAGTCCTTAACTTAGAGTTCCAAGTTCAAAAGTAAAGGACACGTAGTCTTGAAGTCCTTAACTTAGAGTTCCAAGTTCAAAAGTAAAGGACACGTAGTCCTGAAGTCCTTAACTTAGAGTTCTGTCATGCCCCAAAACCGAGGGACGAGATCGGCGCCTAAACGGATGAACCCAGTCGAGCGGACCTGGATTGCCTTTCCTACCCAACGTATTACCCAGTGTTCATAACGTATATTATTTCATGTGAGTTAGCCGAATTTAGATTTAAAGTACATTTTACAACACAATTTCATTTTTCCTCTTTTAGCATTTCAACGATTGATATCCAAACATACATAATACATACATAACTTTCCAACATGAACCACGGTTTTCGAATACGTACAATTACTACCCAAAAGTACATATATACTATACACCCACGTCATGTCTACGGAGCCTCTACGAATACTAGGGGTTTTACATAACTTGCCGGCAACAAGGTCCCGGCTATACCTTTACAACATAAGCAAAAAGAGGGTGGCATAATCCACACACGGCCCCGAGGAAAAGAGGGGCTCACCACAACTGTTGAAGAGATGAAGAGGAGGCACCACTAACGGCGGGCTGAGCTACCTGCTATGGAACCGCCTACATCCATATAAAAGATGTAGCGCCCCCGGCAAAAGGGACGTTAGTACTGTGGAATAGCACTAGTATGTATGAACAAACTTTACCCTAAGTACAATCAAGCAATACACAAATAAGAGAAAGTTAATAGAATCCAACAAGTATTGCACAGAAACAGAAACAACCCAAAATCAAGAGTTTCACAGATTCTTCTTTCAATACCACCATATTCGAGAGTTTCACAGATTCTCATTTCAACATAATCACATTCCATCCTTATTACCCCATCCACCCTTATCACCTCACTCACCCTTATTACCTCGTCCACCCTTATTACTTCGTGTTGCGGCGTGCAACCCGATCCCACCAGACAATCACATTTCATAACAACAATCCCCAACAGTTAGATCACAAGGATCTTCATTACAAGGAGCAAAACTTCATATCAATAATTCGCCATACGGGCTCAAGGCACAATGATTCTCACCAAGTAGTAATTCATGTACACGGTATTGCCATAATCGTTCAACTCAATTACATCATTACACAATACCCTTTTTCATTACTTACCACACATGATTTTTAGCCATTATATACATTCCCACACTTTGTCACATTAACATTCTTTCATTCATTAACACATACTTTCATATCGATACCCTCGAGTATTTACGAGCCTTGCACATAATAAGATAGGCACAACAAACCACCTTTCACAATCTCAACTAGCATAGTAGTCCATAAGAAATTCAGGGAGTGAAATATTACGCATCAACACAATTGGACAGTCAATTCATATATTCTTAAACAAGGTACACATACCGTATGCTCGGACACCAACAAGAGGATTCTACAAAGGTTAAAGTTAGCCATACATACCTTGTGTCGAATTTTTCCCTTTTAATTTCTATCACAATTCACTGGACCGTCAAGCAACGTCAATCTAATTCATAATGTAACACATTCATCTTAGAACTGGGAATCATGAACAAAATTCGAACTCGTTTAGGCATTTTATCGAATGCTATGTGTCCCTTTAGATTACCAACCCCTTCTTTGTGAATATTTATTCTAACCCACTTCCTTTTATTAGATTGTGACAATTAATGGACATGCATGCAAGGTTCTTCACTTTTATCTTCAAGAACTCTTTTAAGGGAGTTCCACTTATTAACCAAAATCTGGAAATTTAAGGGAAATGGGGTGGGGGCTTACCTCTTGGAGTGAAGAAGATGACAATAACTTGAAAATTTCCGGGCTTGAGCGATTTTGGACAAAGCAATTGGATGATGTTGAAACCCTCTCTCTCAAGAACTCTCTTTCTCTCTCTCTATTCTTAGTCAGAAAATGGTTAAAAATGAAGGGGAAGGATGTTTTATTGAACAGGGGGTCGGGTTTTAAAATTAGAAATTAGGAGCCTCGACACAGAATACGGCCAGGAATACGATCGCATTCCTGCTGTGCGGTTCGCTTTTCTGTCGCATAATGGCCCTCAAAATGGGCCAAAACTAGAAACAATCTGCCCAGGTATGCGACCACTATGCGGTCCGCATACCTGTTATGCGATCGCATAACCTCCCTCGCCAAAACCCATGGGGCAAGAATGCGACAGCTATGCGGTCTGCATTCCTAGAATGCGATCGCATTCTGGGCAGCATATTTGTCCTCCATTTGGACAGTAGCCTGTCCAGGTATGCGACCACTATGCGTTCCACATACCTGTTATGCGATCGCATAGTGCGTCGCATAACGCACGATACATGGAAAATCTTATCTTTCAAATTCCAGGGTACTTTTAAACTCAAAATAGGTCCATTTTAAGAATTTCTACAGTTATAACAACACAGGGACCTATTCGGGTATTAATTTAGACATGAAATTTTACGGGTCTTTACATTCTCCCCCACTTAAAATCATTCGTCCTCGAATGAGGATCAGAAAGTCATTTGGTTTTGAAAACACAATATGCCAACCCCCAAATTTTCACTAACTCCGATATTTTTTGAAAATTTTGCTAGAGTTTCCTCTGTAATTAGGCCTATCTACCTGTCAGAGAGCCCCCAAAACACATTTCCAATTTAATGCTACATAATGCAGTTATTCTAACAGCTTGTATATAACCTTGTTACCTCAACAGCTTGCATATATTCAATTACTTCCACATGCCATACACACTTCAAATAATCATTACCAATCTACACTTCTATTAATCATTTAACCATCACATGAATTGCACAAAATTTTAGCATACTTCAAAGAGCTGCACATTTCCCAAATAATCACAACATACACAAATATGGCATAACTTGAGATGTTACAATAATAAGGAAATTAGGAGAGTGAAGTGTTCTTGCACAAAATTAAACACAAAGGTGTATTCACTTAGAGATAGAAGTTCTCACGATCACTACAAGACTTGTTCAAACAAATGGGGATATTTTTCTTTCATTTCATTCTCCGCTTCCCACGTGGCTTCCTCGACTCGTTGACTTCGCCACAACGCTTTAACCGAAACAATTTCTTTGTTCCTCAACCGACGGACTTGCCTATCAATAATAGCAACCGGAACCTCTTCATACGATAATTCTTCATTAACTTCAATAGTTTCAGCTGGCACGATGGCGGATGGATCTCTAACCACTTTCTTCAACATAGACACATGAAATACTGGGTGCACTAATGACAATTCAGGGGGCAATTCCAGCCTATACGCGACTTGCCCTATCCTTTGAGCGATTCGATACGGTTCGACATTCCTAGGGCTCAATTTCCCTTTCTTCCCAAACCGCATCACCCCTTTCATGGGAGATACCTTCAAGAATATCCAATCATCTACTTGAAACTCTAAATCCCTGCGACGAACATCCGCATATGATTTCTGACGACTCTGAGTAGTTTTCATCCTCTCCTGAATGACTCTAACTTTCTCCATAGCTTGGTGCACAAGATCTGGTCCTAAAAATTGTGCCTCACCAACCTCAAACCATCCGATCGGAGACCTACATTTCCTTCCGTACAATGCCTCAAATGGGGCCATCTGAATACTAGCATGAAAGCTGTTATTGTAAGCAAATTCTATAAGTGGCAAGTGATCATCTCAGCTACCCTTGAAATCCAAAACACAAACCCGTAACATATCCTCAAGCGTCTTAATAGTCCGCTCTGCTTGACCGTCCGTCTGTGGGTGGAAAGCTATGCTGAGATTTACCTGAGTACCCAAACCATGCTGAAATTTCCTCCAAAAGTTAGCTATGAATTGGGCCCCTCGATCCGAGATAATAGAAACTGGAGTGCCATGAAGTTCGACTATTTCCTTGATATACAACTGAGCGTACTGTTCTGCAATATCGGTGGACTTGACTGGAAAGAAGTGAGCTGATTTCGTGAGTCGATCCACTATCACCCAAATTGAGTCGAATTTGCGCTGAGTGTGAGGTAACCCTACCACAAAGTCCATATTGATCATTTCCTATTTCTATAAGCTGATTCAACCCACCGGGCCTCTGATGCTCGGCCTTCACCTTCTGACAATTCGGACATCTAGACACAAAGTCCGCCACACCCCTCTTCATACCATTCCACCATATAAATCTCCTTGAGATCGTGATACATTTTCGTAGAAACTGGGTGAACAAAATACCTAAAATTATGAGCCTCTGCCATTACCCTCTCCCGGTGATCATCCACATCTGGAACACATAGTCTCCCCTAACACCGCAAGACACTGTCATCATTGCCGAGTGAAAAAGCTGAAATCTTGTGATTCAAAATTGCTTCCCTCAATTGTATCAATGCTGGGTCTCTGAATTGCTTTTCCTTGACTTCTGCTACAAGCGAGGACTCCGCTCCATTACGCACCGCGACATTCCCCTCACCCGAGATCGAAAGACAGACCCCAAGACTGGCCAATTGATAAACCTCCCGAGCCAAAGGCCTCTGACCAGCCTCCAAATGTGCCAAGCTACTCATGGATTTCCGACTAAGAGCGTCGGCTACCACATTCTCCTTTCCTAGATGGTACAAAATATTCATATCGTAATCTTTGAACAATTCTAACCACCTTCGCTGTCTTAAATTAAACTCCTTCTACTTGAATAGATACTGAAGACTCTTGTGGTTTGTGAACACGTCCACATGGACCCCATAAAGATAATGTCGCCAAATTTTCAATGCAAACACAACCGCTGCGAGCTCCAAATCATGCGTCGGATAATTCTTCTCGTGATTCTTGAGCTTCCTTGAAGCATACGCTATAACTTTACCATATTGCATCAACACACACCCCAAACCAACTCTCGAAGCATCACAATAAACCACGAATCCCTCTGAACCTTCTGGCAAGGTCAACACTGGTGCCGAAGTCAATCTCGACTTCAATTCCTGAAAACTCTTTTCACAAGAATCGGACCACTGATACTTGACTGCTTTCTGCGTCAGCTTAGTTAATAGGGAGGCGAGACCAGAGAATCCCTCCACAAACCTCCGATAATACCCAGCTAGACCCAAGAAACTGTGAATCTCCGTCGGGGTCGTTAGTCTAGGCCAATCCTTTACCGCTGCAATCTTTTGGGGATCAACTTGAATCCCTTCCCTAGAAACAACGTGGCCTAAAAAGGTGACTGATTCTAGCCAAAACTCACATTTTGAAATCTTTGCATACAACTGGTGCTGATGAAGAGTCTGCAGAACTGCCCCGAGGTGATTAGCATGATCTTCCTGACTTCGCAAATAAACAAGGATATCATCAATGAAGACTATCACGAAGGAGTCAAGAAACGGCTTGAAAATCCGATTCATAAGATCCATAAAAGCTGCTGGGGCGTTGGTTAGCCCAAAAGACATTACCAGAAATTCAAAGTGCCCATAACGAGTCCTGAAGGCGGTCTTAGGAATATCCTGCTCCCTAATCTTTAACTGGTGGTACCCTGACCGTAAATCAATCTTTGAGAAGAACCTAACACCTTGCAGCTGATCGAACAAATCATCTATCCGAGGCAGTGGATATTTATTCTTGATGGTGACCTTGTTGAGCTGCCAATAATCAATACACATTCGAAGCGATCCATCATTCTTTCTGACAAAAAGAACCGGTGCGCCCCAAGGCGACACACTTGCCCGAATGAAACCTTTTTCTAATAGATCTTTCAATTTCTCCTTTAACTCTCTCAATTCTGCTGGCGCCATTCTGTAAGGTGGAATAGATATTGGTTGCGTATATGGAAATACATCAATCCCAAAATCAATCTCTTTATCTAGCGGAATCCCAGGTAGCTTATCCGGAAACACTTCAAGAAACTCATTCACAACCGACACGAACTCGGGAGCAGGCACCTCTGAAGTGGTGTCCACAACCCGGACCAAATGATATATGCATCCTTTCCTGATCATCTTGGAGGCTTTAAGATAGGAAATAAACCTGCTCTTCGGCACAACATCACCCCCTTTCCATTCAATAACGGGCTCGTTAGGAAATTCGAGCCTCATAATTCAGGTTCGACATTCGAGTTTAGCAAAGCACGAATAAAGCCAATCCATTCCCATGATTACATCAAAATCTAACATCTCCAACTCAATAAGATCGTCCGTGGTATCTCGACCACACACCGTAACAACATAATTCCTATAGACTCGCGCGGCCGTAATAGAATAACCAACCGGAGTCAACATTGAGAACGGATCATTTAGCTGTTCGGGTTCTATCCCAAAACTCGAAGCAATAAATAGAGTAACATCTGACAAAGAGGACCCCAGATCAACAAGAGCATAAACATCAAGCGTTTGTACAATCAGAATACCTGTGACAACATCTGGAGAAGCCCCTATACTCTGGCGACCACTCAAAACATTGAACCGACTGGGTCCCCCTTGACCCCGTGCTCTACCCCTAGCTGCACCGCGCCCTGCTGAAACTGGAGGGCGTGATGAAGATGTAGCGGCCGAAGAACCGGACGTCTGAGCAGTGCCCCTACCCGTGCCCTGACTAGGCGCATGACAACCCCACTGGATATGACCTCGCACTCCGTATCTGTAGCATGCCGGAATATCCAAGTAACATGGCTCAGAATGGAACCTCCCACACTTAGGGCATGTGACCCTCTGCTGCTGCTGCTGAAACCTCCCACCAAAACGACCTGACTGGTGGAACCTCCTGCTATCTGAACCGGGCCCAAAGCGACCGCCCTGCTGATAACTGTGCCCTGATGGCGGCACACTGGCTGAGGACTGAGCATAGGACTGAGGTGGCCTTGATGACCCTCTCCCAAGGGCTGATCTCCCACCTCCAACTGAGCTCCCAGGGTTGTCCGCTGACCGGACCCTACTACTACCCTCTCTCTCCATTCTTATTTTCAGTTTCCGGGCCTCCGTAGCCTAGGCGAAACCCACGATCTTCCCGGAGTTCATATCCGAATGCAACGCAGCTGTAGCAGCCTTATTGACAACCAAGGGACCAAGGCCCTGAACAAACCGACGAACCCTGGCCTCCATAGTCGGCATCATGTGGGTAGCATACTTGGACAAGCGCACAAACTCCATATGGCACTCCCACACACTCATGTGGCCCTTCTTAAGGACCTCAAACTCTGCAACACAGGCTTCCATAGTCTCGGCAGGCAAGAAATGGTCCATAAAAACATCTACGAACTCGACCCACCTCGCCGGAGGGCTCCCCTCTCCACGGGAACTCTCCCACATCTCAAACCATGAATATGCTGCTCCCTTTAGACGATAGGAAGCTAAGTCAACTCCCTCTGTTTCAGTAGCCTTCATAACCTGGAGAGTATTGTACATTTCATCTATGAAATCTTGAGGATCGACCTCTGGGTCGGTGCCTGTGAACTCTGGAGGGGATAACCGCAGAAACTGGTTGACCCTAGAACTTGAAGAATCCCCTTGCTCGGTAGAGGACGCAGGGGCAATATGAGATCTTTGGGCCTGGGAGGCCACTAACTGAGTCAACATCTGAATAGCTCCCCTGAGATCCCCATCAGAAATACTAGGATCGAAAGCTGGAACTGAGGAAGGGTCAGGAACGTCAGCGGGAGGGGTTTCAGTACCCTCCGCTGGAGCAGGAATAGGGATAGACTGGCCTGGCACGGAGGAGTCAGGAAGATTCCAGGTCGGGGAATCATTCTCACCCGCACCATCAGATAAAGGATGTATGGCCACACTCAGGGTGGCATTGGCCTCTAGGCCGAGTCGTGCTCTCTTCTTGGGCGCCATTTACTGAAAATTAGGACAATGCACGAATTAGATAGAGACATTCTCACCTTCCACTCCATCGCACGATACCGAGTAACAATGAAAGGGTATATTCCTAAATGTCCATGCAGCCCCCTAATTATAGATGTGGTCGACAACACACCGATAAGAAGGGATCTACTAGACACAGCTCCGAGACATCCTAGGACACTTTTAAAACCTTAGGCTCTGATACCAAGTTTGTCACGCCCCAAAACTGAGGGACGAGACCGGCGCCTAACCGGATGAAACCAGTCGAGCGGACCTGGATTGTCTTTCCTACCCAACGTATTACCCCGTGTTCATAACGTATATTATTTCATGTGAGTTAGCCGAATTTAGATTTAAAGTACATTTTACAACACAATCCATTTTTCCTCTTTTAGCATTTCAACGATTGATATCCAAACATACATAATACATACATAACTTTCCAACATGAACCACAGTTTCCAAATACATACAATTACTACCCAAAAATACATATATACTATACACCCATGTCATGTCTACAGAGCCTCTACGAATACTAGGGGTTTTACATAACTTGCCGGCAACAAGGCCCCCGCTATACCTTTACAACATAAGCAAAAAGAGGGTGACATATTCCACACACGGCCCCGAGGAGGAGAGGGGCTCACCACAACTGTTGAAGAGATGAAGAGGAGGCACCACTAACGGCAGGCTGAGCTACCTGCTATGGAACCACCTACATCCATATAAAAGATGCAGCGGCCCCGGCAAAAGGGACGTTAATACTGTGGAATAGTACTAGCATGTATGAAAAAACTTTACCCTAAGTACAATCAAGCAATACACAGATGAGACAGTTAATAGAAACCAACAAGTATTGCACAGAAACAGAAACAACCCAAAATCAAGAGTTTCACAGATTCTCCTTTCAATACCACCATATTCGAGAGTTTCACAGATTCTCATTTCAACATAATCACATTCGATCCTTATTACCTCGGCCACCCTTATCACCTCACTCACCCTTATTACCTCGTCCACCTTTATTACTCCGTGTTGCGGCGTGCAACCCGATCCCACCAGACAATCACATTTCATAACAACAATCCCCAACAGTTAGATCACAAGGATCTTCATTACAAGGAACACAAGTTCATATCAACAATTCGCCATACGGGCTCAAGGCACAATGATTCTCGCCAAGTAGTAATTCATGTACACGGTGTTGCTATAATCGTTCAACTCAATTACATCATTTCACAATACCCTTTTTCATTACTTACCACGCACGATTTTTAGCCATCATATACATTCCCACACTTGGGCACATTAACATTCTTTCATTCATTAACACATACTTTCATATCAATACCCTCGAGCATTTACGAGCCTTGCACATAATAAGATAGGCACAACAAACCACCTTTCACAATCTCAACTAGCATAGTAGTCCACAAGAAATTCAGGGAGTGAAATATTATGCATCAACACAATTGGACAGTCAATTCATATATTCTTAAACAAGGTACACATACCTTATGCTCGTACACCAACAAGAGGATTCTACAAAGTTTAAAGTTAGCCATACATACCTTGTGTCGAATTTTCTCCTTTTAATTTCTATCACAATTCACCGGACCGTCAAGCAACGTCAATCTAATTCATAATGTAACACATTCATCTTAGAATTGGGAATCATGAACATAATTCGAACTCGCTTAGGCATTTTATCGAATGCTATGTGACCCCTTAGATTACCAACCCCTTCTTTGTGAATATTTATTCTAACCCACTTTCTTTTACTAGATTGTGACAATTAATGGACATGCATGCAAGGTTCTTCACTTTTATCTTCAAGAACTCCTTTAGGGGAGTTCTACTTATTAACCAAAATTTGGAAATTTAAGAGAAATGGGGTGGGGACTTACCTCTTGGAGTGAAGAAGATGACAATAACTCGAAAATTTCCGGGCTTGAGCGATTTTGGACAAAGCAATTGGATGATGTTGAAACCCTCTCTCTCAAGAACTCTTTTTTTCTCTCTCTATTCTTAGTCAGAAAATGGTTAAAAATGAAGGGGAGGGGTGTTTTATTGAACAGGGGGCGGGTTTTAAAATTAGAAATTAGGAGCCCCGACACGGAATGCGGTCAGGAATGCGATCACATTCCTGCTATGCGGTCCGCATTCCTGTCGCATAATGGCCCTCAAAATGGGCCAAAACTGGAAATAATCTGCCCAGGTATGCGACCACTATGCGGTCCGCATACCTGTTATGCGATCGCATAACCTCCCTCGCCAAAACCCATGGGGCAAGAATGCGACAACTATGCGGTCTGCATTCCTAGAATGCGATCGCATTCTGGGCCGCATAGTTGTCCTCCATTTGTACAGTATGCGATCGCATAGTGCGTCGCATAACGCGCGATACCTGGAAAATCTTATCTTTCAAATTCCAGGGTACTTTTTAACTCAAAATAGGTCCATTTTAAGAATTTCTACAATTATAACAACACAGGGACCTATTCGGGCATTATTTTAGACATGAAATTTTACGGGTCTTTACAAGTTCCAAGTTCAAAAGTTAAGGACATGTAGTCCTGAACTTAGAGTTACAAGTTCAAAAGTTAAGGACATGTAGTCCTGAAGTCCTTAACTTAGAGTTCCAAGTTGAAAAGTTAAGGACATGTAGTCCTGAAGTCCTGAACTTAGAGTTACAAGTTCAAAAGTTAAGGACATCTATCCGGAAGTCCTGAAGTTAAGTTCAAAAGTTAAGGACATGAGCAGAAGGGTATTTTCGTCCGGGCAGGTAAAGTTTATTAGAGCAGTGGCTAAAGACTAAAGATATTTTAAACAGTGACTTAAAAGTAAATACAAGTATTATTAGTGGCTAACCGTGCACTTCCCCTTTCATTGCTAGATTTTGAGTTGAATCTGATAAAGTCCATAATGAACTATATTTACTGTTATGACATACTTGTATTTGAATTAAGAAGTAGAAGTGTGTCTAATTGTGACCAATTAACATGTTGGTAATGAGAACGTCAACGTTCAAACAATTTCGAGGATTCAGTTCAATATCGCTTACTACTGGAATGTGTGTTAGTTGTTTGAAGTTGAGGCCAACAGGAGAGTCACGAACATATAAATCAGAATGCAAGAGTAATAATTTATCCATTTGAATGTCAAGTTGTATAATAGTTTATTTGAAATCAAGTTTGTAATAATTTCTATTTCTCCAGTATTGTTTAAATCTGCAGTTCGCACTATTGTTTGAAGCCTGCAGGTTTGATATTTTGGTTCTGGGCCTAATAATGAAATGATCCAGTTTTGGAAAAAGTATTTATACTATTCTGGGCCTAGTAATGAAATGGCCCAGTTTTGGAAAAGTATTTTTGGCACAGTCGTCAAAATTAGTTTAAAATGTGATGAGGTTTTAAGACTAATTCTTTATGTAGATTGAACATTGTTTAGCTGATTGGTTTGAATCTATTGAATGTTTGAATTTGGGCCTGTTTATGGGCCTGTCATTAAAAGGAGGCTTTTGCATCTATACCCGCTTTTTGGGTCATGTTTTAACTTATACCCGCTTTGCAAAAAATATTACAAGCGTACCCACTTTTCGCATAAACTTCAGGCATACGGGCCTGAAGTAACAAAGACAATCAGACAAACTTCAGCATTCTAGGCTTTTTCAAAAACTTCAGCAGAAGTGCTGAAATTATTTAGTTCATTTGTAAAAACTTCAGTACTAAATAAGCTGACGTTTTGTCCTGGATTAATTAGTTTTGTCATAAAGCTTTTTCAAAAACTTCAGCAGAAGATACTGAAGTTATTTAGTTCATTTGCAAAAACTTCAGCACTAAATAAGCTGAAGTTTGCACAGGTAGCAGGAAGAAGGAGGCGCCTGAAGTTGTAAAATTTAGGATATAGGTTAAATAATTTTAAAAATATGGGTATAAGTTAAATGGGGGCGACCAAATAGAGCGCCCCGTACAATTTCTACCATTAAAAGACCTAGAACCCAATGCTCCTGTCATTCAACAGTGCAAGGTCAAATGGACCTACTAACACTTTTACAAGAACATATGGGATTGGGCTCTTCAGTTAAGCCTATTTTCGTTCATATATTAGTAGGCCAACAAGGTGTTAGTGTTATCGTATGATTTGCTAGCATTTTAAGTAAGTACATAACCAAATAGCCGTATCTTTTCTTGAAAGAGAACAACACCCAAACATCATCTTTTTTCCGGCAATTAAGTAATTTATCAACAACTCCATCATACTCTAATCAAATATATATCTTGTCACAATATAATCACTCAAGGTTAACCTCAAAATCCAGGACCAAAATGGATGAACATCCGTAGAAATGTTTTTTTTAGATACGCATATAATCAAATTATCGTGATTATGTACACGTTCGCGTGACACGATTACGATTTAAAAAATGAATACTCGTAGAAATATTTTTAGGCGCGGCTTAAATTATTATTGTGATTGTGTACACGTTCGCGTGATATAATTACGATTTTCAAAATTAAATCGAGGTATGCGTTCACACAACTTCGGCTAAGCAATCTTAATACTAATAAAGTGTGATCAATTGTGTACACGTACGCGTGACATGATTTAAGCGCCCCAAATAAAGCGGGTTTACACTCATGTAACCCGTTTCAAAGATAAATCCATAAACGCCATAATTAAGAAGCGGTAAAAGGTAAAATGTACATATGTTCTAAAATGAGTAATTAAACAAATTATTAAGCTAAGTTTGATTAAAACCGACCGTGCTAAAACTACGGAACTCGAGAATGTCTAACACCTTCTCCCGGGTTAACTGAACTCTTTACCCGGTCTTCTGTGTTTGTAGACTTTTAAACAGAGTCAAATTTTCTCGATTTGAGATTTTAAAATAAATGGTGACTCGAAACATCGTAAATAAATAATTCCGAGTGACTACTCTTAATTAAATAAAACAATCCAATTCAATTAATGTCACTTAAATTAGAAAAACTCTCTATCCCCTCAAGAAAAAGGAGGTGTGACAAATCTCGCTAGTACTATCCATCTCAATCAGGTTTCCAGTCTTAAGTACACTTCTAACAGTAGTTATCTAGTGTAAAGAACTTATGATTATGTATTGTCGTTGTTTGGTTTCAACTGGTGTTGTCCAGTTTTCTGGTTGAATGGTTTGGACTCGTTTCAAATTCAAATTTGCTGGGTGGTAGAGATAGAGATGAGTTAGTCTATTCTATGTTCTTTGGGAGTATGATTCACGTCTCATTTGGAAGAAAATTAATGAGCTCATGGTAAGATATTCTCTCTCATTCTATCTTTATGTTCCATTTTTTAATGTTTAGTCAGAAAAGGAAAATCCCTCATTTTTGGTTGAAAGGTTGGACAAGTCACTGAAGGAATTTGTGTTGCTCTTTTAGGAAGTGCCTAATTTGACGGAAGAGAGTTCTGAAACTATCGTTATCGACAATATGACTAAAAGAAAATAGTTAATCGCCCATGAATTTTTTAAAAATAAGTCAAATATGGATAAAAACCATATTATTCATTTAGAAAATATATAACTAATAAGTTTAATTTTTATATTTGTAAAATCACAAATTGAAGGGTTACTCAAGTTTGGAAGATTAGGAATTCTTCCAAAAGTGATCATATTCAAGAAGTCAACAACAACAACAACAACAAATCCAGTTTAATCCAACATGTAGGGTGTGGGAGGGTAGTCTTACGCAGACCTTACCCCTACCTAGTACAGGTAAAGAGACTGTTTCCAATAGACCCTCGGCTCAGAAAGGGAAAGAAGAAGAAGAAGGAAGCAAGGAAGGAAAAAAGATGGAAAAAAATAAAAATAAAAAATAATACCAAAAAAAAATCACATACAGTAATAAAGGATAAATAATATTCAATAATAGCTACAGAAAATACAATACTTGATAGGAGGGTGTAGAAGTCGAGGATTAAGGTTGAAAATGTTAGTATTCAAGAAGTCAGTTAACCTATTTTGTATCCTTATTAAATATAAATCGAATCGGATAATTTATCTATTTTTTTATTGTTCATTTTCAACCCTTCTCATATCTGACCCGACATGTTCATTTGTCACACTTATTTCCATTTATATCCATTTTTTTATTGTCCATTTTCAACCCGACCCGACACGTTCATTTGTCACACTTCCTTCTGGTCATATTAATGGCATTCGGCATCCTACAATAGGTCCCCACAAAACTATTCTTATTTTCTTTTTGGTTGGCAATTAAAGGCTTTTTATTAATTACACCCATGTAACTTTACAAAATTATATAGCTTAGCTAACACAGGTAGCTGTCCCACATAAACAACCAAAATCCATGGGCTAGACTACTTATAGAACATTTTTGCAATACGATAGGTGAGGTTCGAAACATTGCATATGTATGCAATTTCCTTGACAGTATTGTTTACCTTAAAAATGGTATGATAATTAAATTTGATTTTGTGGTTCTAAAAATATGTGATTTATTTTGATACTACTTGTTAAGTAATAAATGCTAAGTGTAAGTTAGGGAAATAAGATAAGAGTAAAAGATAGTGGAAATATGCAAACCAGACTGCCCTAGATCGGGGTCGCGAGCTGGCCGAGGTAGGGCCTCGAGTTCGAGGTACATTATCGATAGTGGATGGTCGATGGGGGGTCTAACAGTTCTAAGGGCCTCGAAGACTCTTTATGATCAATGATGAGTAATAAATGAAGAACAACCAATGAAACACAATAAATGTAAACAATAAATCAAAGGGAACGACAGAGGAGAATATTGGAGAGCACATAATGTTCATGTTCTTGTATTTAATCTTGTTTTTACATAATGACAAGGGTCCCCTTTATATAGGAGGGGGGACTCCCAACATGGTACATGTATAATTATTACAAAAGAGAATAGCTGGTACAACTATTCAATGGTCCGATACGGACTTGTACTATTCTTGCAAGTGTTTGTCACTTTAGCCACGTATTCTCGGGAGTCCCGCGCCTTTCTGCGACGGGCTCGGATCTTCATTCTATCCCGTGGAACACTGATACATCGATATCGATCCTCGAGGAATTCATCTCGGAGCCGATCCTCGGGTCTTGCCTCGATAATATCAAGACAAGGTTCGAAATATCGTAGAAACCTCAAGATCGGTCATTCCCAGTTTTGACCATATACAGATAGTCCCCGCGTTTCTTGGAATGAAAAGACAAGAAACAATTTGAATTCTCAACCCTTTAATGCTTCCATTATTGCATCAGTAGCGCCATATCAAGTGATTGATGTGACAAAAAAGGGGGGCCCAAAGGGTTGCGTCCATACAGCCCTGAAAAGCCTTCGAATTGATTGCGGTGGTGGCTGCCTTTTCGCCTCCCCTAACGTACACGACAGGCCCTTATAAATACTTCTTCCTTCGCGTCTTATTTTTCACTGCATCTTCAAGCTTTCAAAAGAGTCCTTCCTACTTCTCTCTTGTGTTCTTTCTCTGGTTACATGACTTTCTCCCTTCTGAAATCTTTTAAAAGGAATGGCGAAGACTTCCATCACTGTTCCTCAAGGCAATAAGCCTTCCTCTTCTTCACGCTCGTCTAAAGGCAAGGAAAGTGTACCCCCTTGTCTCGAGGAGTGCATCCCCGGACCTTGAGAAATAACCTCCGATTTCAAGGTTGACAAGCCTTCTTCGAGGCCGGGACGATGTGAACCCATGTCCCGATATATTAGCTTAATACCGGTTATCGAGAAGGTGAAGGTAGATTGCCGCTGAGAGGATGCAGTGCTGGTGAAGATTCCCTCCCGGGGAGAGGACATAACCACATACGAGGCCGGCTTCCTTAGCGTGTACACCTATCCGTTTACCCTCAGCCCGGTGGAGCCATCCTCGCCCTCAATAGACCCTGTGATCCTCGACTTCTGCGAACGATATCAAGTGACTCTCGGCCAAATACATCCGTCATTCTGGCGCATTGTTTACGTGACCAGACATTTCACGAACTTGGTCAAGGGGATGACTTTTACCCTTGACCACTTGGTCAAAATGTACATCCCCCGACTCTTCCGTGGTGGCTTGATTAAGCTCCAACGCCGGGCCTCGAGGGTCTTTTTTGCTTGTACTGACGAGGTTACGAATAGGGAGTGGATGAGCCGTTTTGTCCGAGTTAGGACCTCAGAACTGATTCCAGTGGAGAAGATGTCGTTCCATGAAAAGTGGAACATGAAATGTAAGTTGACACGTTAATTAAGTATTTTCTTTTCTTTTTGACGTAATTTCTCCATGAGCTGACTCCTTCCGCTGGTGCAGCTGTCGTGGTGTACCCTGGTGCGGTTATGGATCTTTCAGGCTGGGTTAGACAGCTAAATTTGACTTGCCCATATGTTGAGTGCGTATGGCGCGATCTATCTGGGATTCGATGGGAAGCTAAGAACCACGGTGAGTCCTTACTCTCGCTGTAATTGAATCTTTTTAGAAGAAATATCACCGCTTACACCTTTATTTCCTGTGTTTATATTTTATGTCTGTGCAGGTTTGGGAGAGGTCTCATTGATGAGGGTGGCATCGCCTAAGGAAGCGGATACCCCGAAACCTAATAAAGAGAAAAATAAAAGAAGGAAACCGCCGGCTGAGACTTAGAAATCAAAGAAGGCCAAAGTGGAAGAACCTAAGGCTGCTTCAACGGCCTTAACTCCTGAGGTATCTGAGAGTCCTCGAGCTGGAGGTGAGGAGAAAACAGATTCCTCTATAGTGCCCGTGGGAGGAGAAAACCTGACCGTCCCACATCTTGCTGAGCCGATGAGTGTCAAGCCGGAGGCTTCTAAATTAGAGTTTGGTGTTATTGCGGCCCCGTCTCGAGCCGAGGAGGCCATCGAGGATGTATCGGGTAATGTCCCTAAGCCAGTTGGTGTCCAAGATATTCCCCGAGCTGGGGTGCACTCGGTAGGTGGGCTGGAGGAGCCTAATTTTGAAGTTCTTCGGAGGCAAGAGAAGGCCCCGATCGATCCATTCGGGGTTATTGAAGTGAGCGATTCCCCTCCGAGACCGGCTTTACCTTCGGGGGAGTTGCAGGATGCCAAAATAGAGAACCCTCTGATGCGGGGACGTCTGCCATAGACAAAGATGTGTTTGAAGGGCTATTTACTATAGCCGAGGAAAACCCTGAGTCTAACGCCTCATTTATTTTTAGTGAGATCGATAGGCTCTGTGAATAGGTAATTTTTTGTAAATTATGCTCGGTGCCTTGATATTCGTCTTTCTAACTTTGTTTCGTTCACGCTTCCAGGCTAAAGTGCTTTATAATCAGACCTTTGCCAAGTTTCAAGCCGAGTTGACCCGCTACGAGGGAGAGTGCAAGAGCTCGCTTCGGAAGCTGATGAGCTTAGAGCTCTTTTTGCCAGGAAGGAGGAGGAACTCCATGGCCTTCGGGCTTGTTTGGAGGCGACGTCCCAAGAGAGTACTCATCTTGTTGAGCAGGTAATATAATTTCTATTTGTTCTTGTTTGCATGCTTACCCGATTTCAATGTTCCAACACCTTTGGGCTGATTTTTGCAGCTCGAGAAGAAAGATGTCTTGATGAAGGAGGAGCTCCGAGCCAGGGATACTAAAACTCTCGAACTCAAATGGCACGTGAGTGAGATTACCTGAGAGAGGGTACCCTCCGAGGGAAGGTGTCTTCAGTTGAACATTAGCTTCATAATGCGAGGGCGGAGAGTAATAAATATAAAGATCTTCACGTCAATTCGGTTGCCGCGCTATCTGCAGCTAGGGCTAAAGCCGAAGCACTCGTATCCTCGTACAAAGAGGGTGCTGTTGCTGCCAATGCTCAGGACAGGAAGGTGTCCGAGGAGTCCGAGATGCAATTGACCCGAGCTGTGGAGCATGCCCGGTTAAAATCTTAGAGATAGGCTCTTGAGGATATACATTTCGGTGGCATTGATCTATCTGCTGAGATCGAGAGGGTGAATGCCCTAGAAGAGGAGGTTGCATCCTTGCTCACTTCCGAAGGTGAATCAAGCAATGGCTCGGAAGATGAAGAAGATGAAGGCGAAGTCTCCGGTGGGGAAAAATCCATTGAAGACCCTGGGGACGGAGCCGAAGTTGTTGAAGGCATATCCTCAGTGATAGAATAGGGTTTTATCCGTTATCTCCTTTGTAAGGGCTTTAGACACAAGCCTTGTAAATACGCCCCTTTGAACTTTCAATATATATAAGAAGCCTTTCTCTTTTAATTATTTCTCGTTTTTCCTTTGCCTTTTGGAATAGATCGTGATGCTTGTTGACAATTGGTCCAAAATTTGGACCTCAAAATAAGCCTTTAGTTTTTTGCCTTTGACGAGCAACTTGTAACGCTCGAAAGTTGACCGTTTGGGGCTCCCCGAATCAAGTTTTAACTTGGGTTCTTTGACCTTTAGGTCTCAAAATTAGTCCTGAGGCCACTCGAGCCGGAGCTTAGGCTCTTACGCTTTGCCCCCCAGGCCTTTTAGATCGGCCCTAAGGCTTGTCAGGCTGACCCGTGGGCTCTTACACATTTGCCCTTAGGCATTTCTAGGCTGGCCCGTAGGCTCTTACGCATTGGCCCTTAGGCACTTTTTAGTTAACCGTTTAGGTCTCAATCCTCGAGTCGGGTTTCAACTCAAGCTCATCGACCCTTAGGTTTTTTAATCGGCCCTGAGGCTCTTTTAGCTGGCGCTTAGGCTCTTACCCGTTAGGTCGGTATGACCTTAAATCGACCCTTAGGTTCTTTTTAAGCTGGCTTCTTAGGCTCTTATGCAGGGGGTCGTTACGACCTCTAGTATGACTATATTTTTCCCTCGTTAAAGACTTTTTGAATTTCTTGTGTTCGTCCGACTCTTCGACGACTCGATAAGAACCTCGATTATGAGCCGTTATGTGACGATAAATGAGCACCTAGGGAGGTTTCGCTCGATGGATGAACTATTTCGAAGCCTTTTTATTGTTGGAGCTAATATGATCGAAGATCTTTTTCTTATGCCGAGGGTACCTGATTAATCGGTTCTTTTCGAAGTATTTTTGAAGTATTTGTGATTTTATGGCGACGGTCGGATGTCCCCGAGTCGCGTTAATTTGGCGGAGCCTTATGACCGTAGTCATTGTGTTTGGATGTAGCCTTTTGACTGTAGTCATTGTGTTTGGCCGTAGCCTTGTAGTCCCTGAGTGAGGTAGCCTCGACGTCTATATCGTAGGTATGACTTTTTAGGGGTCTTACAAGTTCGAATATATACCCTCGACTTTAAGATTGTGATTATGCCTTTCTTAAGGTCTTACAAATTGGACATGCCTTACTTGAGGTCTTAAAGATTTGGTTATGCCTTGCTTGAGGTCTTACAATTTTGGTTATGCCTTACTTGAGGTCTTACAGTTTTGATATTGCCTCTTGGAGGTCTTTTTGGGCTCGAGGTTGCCCGCATTCAGGTCTTACGACCTCGAGTTTTTGATGGACCGATGGGGTGGTTGTCGGTGACAGTCCCTGAGACGATAAACAGTTTTTGGCTCGGGAGCCGTTCTTTATGAAAATAGTAGCCTTCGGATGTTGCCCCATTGAGGTCTTACACATTTGGGGTTGCCTCATAGAGGTCTTATAAACTTGATGTTGCCTCGTTGAGGGCTTATGAGCTCGAAGTTGCCGGCCCTGAGGTCTTATGGCGTCGAGTTTTTGATGTCAGTCCCCGAGTGTTCAGGTAATTTTTGGCCCTGGAGCCGTTTCTTATGAAAATAGCAAACTTCTTTGAAGCGCAAAGCGTTTTGACGGTAACATATACTCCTTTGATTACGTGGTACAAGTATACATAGTTTTTTTCGTTGAGGGTTCGATTATTCTACGCGGACATGGTTCGTTTGATCGTTTGGCCCGATACATCAAGCTCCTATCGAGACCCTCTTTGGCTCATTTAGATTTCTCCGAGGGGGTGATTGCTCGGGGGGGGGGGGGGGGGGGGGGGGAGGTTGATCGAAGAGGAGCCTTGAATACTTGTTGAAGTTCCCCTTAGGTAGAATATAGATGTTGCCTCGTTAAAAACCTTGCCGGTAAAAACCTTTTAGGGATAAAATTCGGTCGGAGGAAAAGAGTGCAACACATGCTTTAAAACCCAGGGTTTTGAGTCGAAGGACCTTTTGGTGTCTTCTATCGAACACCTGCAAAAATTTAGCGCGAAGCACAAAATGGGAAGGGAGAAGGTTTTACTTTAGCAGTAATAACGTTTGAGCATTTATATGTTCCAATTGCTCGGAAGCTGTTCGCCTTCCATGGTGCCGAGTTTGTAGGATACTTTGCTAATTACTCTGAGGACATGGTACGGTCCTTCCTAGCTCGGCCCTAACTTCCCTTCATTAGGGTTCTGAGTGTTTAGGGTGACTTTCCTCAGGACTAAGTCCCCGACTCCGAAATGTCAGAGGGCTATTCTCCTGTTATAGTATCTTTCGATTCTTTGCTTTTGGGCGGCCATTCAGACCAACGAAGCCTCTCGCTTCTCATCTAATAGTTCGAGGGCTGCAGCCTTGGCCTCGTTGTTTGAGCTCTCGGTAGCGTGTTGGAATCTGGCGCTTGGCTCTCTGACCTTGACCGGTATCAAAGCCTCGGACCCGTACACCAGAGAGTATGGCGTCTCTCCTATACTCGATTTTGGAGTTGTTCGATACGCCCATAACACCTCGGGCAACATTTCTCTCCATTTACCCTTTGTACTTTCTAACTTCTTTTTCAAGTTTTAAATGATAGTTTTGTTTGTGGATTCGGCTTGACCATTTGCGCATGGGTGGTAGGGTGTCGACATGATCCTTTTGATTTTATGTTCCTCGAGGAACTTTGTTATTTTGCTTCCGACGAACTGCTTTCCGTTGTTGCATGTTATCTCAGAGAGGATCCCGAATCGACATAGGATATGGTCCCATATGAAGTTAATGACTTCTTTCTCTCTTATCTTCTTAATGGCCTGCGCTTCCACCCATTTTGAGAAGTAGTCAGACATAAATAGAATAAATCTAGCTTTACCTGGTGTCGTTGGCAGGGGTCCGACGATGTCCATCCCCCACTTCATGAACGACCATGGTGACATGACTAAATGTAGTTTTTCACCGGGTTGGTGAATCATCAGTGCAACTTTGGTGTCCTTCTCCATACTGTCCCAATAGTAACCTGCCCTAATCACTTTTCGGACTAAGGAGTCGGCACCAGAGTGATTCCTGCAGGTGCCCTCATGGATTTCTCAGAGCACATAATCTGTGTCCCCCGGTCCCAGGCATACTGCTAGGGGTCCATCGAAGGTCCTTCTGTATAGAGTTCCATTTTTGTCGAGTGAGAATCGAGCTGCTTTGGTTCGCAGGGCCCTCGACTCCTTTGGGTCCGTGGGTAGCTTCCCACTTCCCAAATAATCGATGTAGTTATTTCTCCAATCCCATGTCAGGCTAGTGGAGTTGATCTCGGCATGGCCCTCCTCGATCATTAATTTGGATAGTTGAACAACGGCCCCGGGGAGTATGTCATCCTCCTCGACAGATGATCCCAGGTTAGCAAGTGCATCGACCTGACTATTTTTCCCTCGAGGTATGTGAACCAGAGTCCATTCTTTGAAGCGGTGCAATGTGACTTGGATTTTGTCCAAGTATCTTTGCATCATGTCTTCTCGAACCTCGAAGGCCCCATTTACCTGATTGACCACCATAAGGGAGTCGCATTTTGCTTCGACGACTTCCGCTCCTAGGCTCTTGGCCAGTTCGATACCTGCAATCATAGCTTCATACTCGGCTTCGTTGTTAGTCAATTTTTCAGTTTTTATAGATTGTCTAATCATGCCGCCCGTAGGTGGCTTTAGAGCTATGCCGAGCCCGGACCCTTTCACGTTCGAAACACCGTCAGTGAACAGGGTCCATACCCCTAAAGACGTGCCCGTTTTTAGCAGAAGTTATTTCTCTATCTCGGGCACAAGGGCGGGCGTAAAGTCGGCCACAAAATCTGCCAAAATTTGGGACTTGATAGCCGTCCGGGGTTGGCATTCGATGTCATACCTCCCTAGTTTGATGGCCCATTTTTCCAGTCGGCCCGATAATTTGGGCTTGTGCAATATGCTTCGAAGAGGGTATGTTGTTAAAACCCAAATGCGATGGCATTGAAAATAAGGTTTTAACTTTCGAGATGCACTTATTGATGCAAGAGCCAATTTTTCTAGGAGCGGATACCTGGTTTCGACATCTCCCAGGGTTCGACTTACATAGTAAACAGGGAATTGCGTACCTTGTTATTCTTGAACCAGCACACCACTTACCGCTACCTCGTATACGACCAGGTATAAATATAGCGTTTCATCCTCCTTTGGGGTGTGGACTAAAGGCGAGCTCGATAGATATTGCTTCAACTCATCTAAATCATGTTGGCATTCCGGAGTCCATTCGAAGCTATTTTTCTTTTTGAGCAAGGATAAGAAATGGTGACTCCTGTCCGATGATCTCGATATGAATTGGCCCAAGGCCGCTATCCGCCCGGTCAGCCGTTGTACGACTTTCACATTGTTTACCACCGTGATTTCTTCGACGACTTTGATTTTGTCAGGGTTAATTTCAATCCCCTTGTTTGACACCATGAATCCTAAAACTTTGCCCGAGCCTACTCCGAAGGCGCATTTTTCGGTATTGAGCTTCATGTTGAAGCTTATGAGGATGTCAAATGTTTCCTGCAAATGCGTCAAATGTTCCTCTGCGCGCAGGGACTTAACTAGAATGTCATCAATGTACACTTCCATGGATTTTCCTATTTGATGTTCGAACATCTTATTAGGCGTTGGTACATGGCTCTCGCATTTTTTAGCCCGAATGGCATCACATTATAGCAGTACGTACCATACTTTGTGATGAACAAAGTCTTTTCCCTATCCTCGGGGTTCATCTGAATTTGATTATACCTCGAGTAGGCATAAAGGAATGTGATGGTCTCGTGGCCGGCGGTGGCATCAATCAAGTGATTGATGTTGGGCAACGGGAATGAATCATTGGGGCATGCCCTATTTAAATCTTTATAATCTACACATATTCTTAACATATTCCCCTTTTTGGGAACTACCACCACATTGGCCAACCACTCGAGATATTTTACCTCCCTAATAGACCATATTTTGAGGAGTTTTGTTACCTCGTCCTTGATGAATGCATGTTTTACCTCGGACTGAGGTGTTCTATTTTGAACCTGGGGTCGATACTCAGTTGATGGGTGGTTATTTCCGGCGGGATCCCTGTCATGTCTAAATGGGACCAAGCAAAGAAATCGATGTTATTAATAAGAAATTGAATGGTTTTTTTCCTGAGTTCGGGGTTAGTCCTGTTCCCAGGTATACCTTCCGATCTGGGAGATGTTCGATCAGAACAGCCTGCTCCAGTTCTTCAATTGTCGATTTAGTTACATCTGATTCTTCAGGGGAAACAAAGGTCCGGGGAGCGAGGAAGTCTTCCTCGTCGTCCTCGGGGGTCTGTTTTCTCTCTGGCTCCTCCGAGGCAGAGAGCATGGAATCTGGTTCCTCACTGTGAACCGCGAACATCTCCTTTACCGCATGTTGTTCTCCATGTATTGTTTTTATACCGTCTTTTGTTGGAAACTTCATCATCTGATGAAGAGTTGATGGCACTGCCCTCATGTTGTGTATCCATGGCCTTCCAAGCAATGCATTGTACCTCATGTCACCTTCAATGACATGAAATTTGGTATTTTGAACTGTATCAGACATGTTGACCGGGAGGGTGATCTCCCATTTCGTTTCTTCCTTGTCCATGTTGAATCCTTTAAGTACTCGGGAGGTAGGTGTGATTTGATCGAGCAGTCCGAGCTGCTCTACCACCTTCGACCTGACTATGTTGGTCGATCTACCTGGATCCATGAGCACACGTTTGATTTGAATGTTATTCAAAAGAAAAGAAATTAATAGTGCATCATTATGTGGTTGAGACAAGGTCTTGAAGTCTTCTTCACTGAATGCGAGAATGTCTTCGGGCATGTAGTTCCGAATTTTCCTTTTTGTTGTGGCGGGCTTTTTTGTCTTCTTGGTCGCCGATCCCTGAGGAGCGTTGGTCCCCCAATGATCATGTGAACAATGTGCGGAGGCTCTCTTTATCTGTTCCTCCTGTCCGCCTCTCTTTCTCGAAAGTGATTTTTAGTTTGGTGGCTGAGGAACTCTCGGAGGTGCCCTCTGTTGATTAGTCGGGCTACTTCTTCTCGAAGGTGTCTGCAATCTTCTGTCCTATGACCGTGTGTGCCATGAAATTCCCACATCAAACTAGGTTTCCTTTGCGAAGGATCCGACAGTATGGGTTTTAGCCACGTGGTGTCTTTGATTTTACCTACGACCGATACGATGTCTGAAACACCAATGTCGAAATTATACCCTGATAATCAAGGTACCTCCACCGATCCCGTGTGCCAGTCGAAACCGGCTCTGTTCACGAGTCCCCGAGGATTCTGGCCTCGGTCCATCCTTCGATCACTCCGAGGTATATTGCGCCTCAGAATATTTCTCCAATTTTTTATATACGATCGATAACTTTCTTTGTTTGGACTTGGATCTCTCTCTATCTCTCTGGAAGCCTTGATTCAATCCTCCTTGTGAGGTCCTCGAGCATCTTCGTAATAGTGGGGTCGACTGCCGACCCATTATTGCTCAATGTTTTTGGTGTTTGTTCAACTCGAAGAGCCGTTTACGGTGGTGCTGTGTTTGGAGTTTTTTGATGGCTTTGTAGCTGAGCAATAGCCACTTGCTGTGCTTGCAATATCTCAAAAATGACATGAAGGCTAACTTCTCTTTCCATTTGAGAATGGGTTCTCTGTGCTTCATGTTGATTTCCTTCGCGCACACGTCCGTTTGTATGAGAGCTTATATCAACATGTTGAGCGTTGCGCAGGCCCACATCCACGGGGATTGGCTCTGGTGCTCCCTCAGGGTTACGTAGTGGTACACTGGCGCCTGAAACAGCTACACCACTCTCTCCATGGTCCTCAGAGCCGTTGTTTTCATGTGCATTCACTGAGTTAGACATTTTGACCTGAAATCAAAGATTCTTGGACAAGAAAAAGTGTGAAGGATAACTTGTGTTTTGGAGTAAACCAGAACTAAAGCAATCACTATTATTTTTAGCCCCACGGTGGGCGCCAAACTTTTTACCTTGAAAATGATAATGACAATTAAATTTGATTTTGTGGTTCTAAAAATATGTGATTTTTTAAATAATAATTGTTAAGAAATAGATGCTAAGTGTGAGTTAGATAAATAAGATAAGAGTAAAAGATAGTGGAAATATGCAAACCAGACTGCCCTAGATCGGGGTCGCGAGCTGGCCGAGGTAGGGCCTCGAGGTCGAGGTACAATATCGATAGTAGATGGTCTATGGGGGGTCTAACAGTTCTAAGGGCATCGAAGAGGGCTCTTTATGATCAATGATGAGTAATAAATGAAGAACAACCAATGAAACACAATAAATGTAAACGATAAATCAAAGAGATCGACAGAGGAGAATGTTTAAGTTGGAGAGCACATAATGTTCATGTTCTTGTATTTAATTTTGTTTTTACATAATGACAAGGGTCACCTTTATATAGGAGGGGGAATCCCAACATGGTACATGTATAATTATTACAAAAGAGAATAGCTGGTACAACTATTCAATGGTCCGATACGAACTTGTACTATTCTTGCAGGTGTTTGTCAGCTTTAGCCACGTATTATCGGGAGTGTCGCGCCTTTCTGCGACGGGCTCCGATATTCATTCTATCTCGTGGCACACCAATACATCGATACCAATCCTCGAGGAATTCACCTCGGAGCCGATCCTCGGGTCTTGCCTCGATAATATCGAGACCAGGTTTGGAATGTCGTAGAAACATCAAGATCGATCATTCCCGATTTTGACCGTATACAAATATTGACCCATCCTTTGCTTATTTTCTCAAGCCATCCTTATCTATACCTTTCTTGTTACTCAAAATAATTATGAAAGGAGTAGGAAAAAATAAAAAGAGGAAATTTAGGTTTTGTTTTCCAGAATATTTAAATTGTTAATCTGATCATATTTGTTGCAGCTCAATAGAATAGTTGGTCTAAATAAGCCTTAGTAAGAGGCCTTAAACTTATTTAATATTATAAAATAATAAATGAAGAAGAAGAGTACTGCAGAGAAAAGTAGATAGAGAGAATTCTTATTGATTTTGGGATGAATTACAATGGAAAAGACCCCTCTATTTATAGGGAAAGAGTGACTTAAGCACCAAGTAAAATCCCTAAAATCTCTCTAAAATATAGACATCCACCTTCAATAAAACTCTATTTATACCCCCCCCCCCCCCC
>ML287172.1:0-11390 GCA_005239495.1 Nicotiana undulata
TGTTCCGGGCTCCGGAACCATAATACGGGCCCGGTAACACTATTTTCACATAATTATTCGCTTCCTTATTCCTTTATTATTTTCAGAAAATAATTTCTTTTAAAAATTCATTTTTCGAGCTTGGGACCTCGGAATTTGATTCCGAGCATATGCCCAAGTCCCATAATTTTCTACGGACCCTCCGGGACCGTCGAATCACGGGTCCGGATCCGTTTGCCAGAAATGTTGACCAAAGTCAACTATATTCATTCATTAATTATTAAAAAAAACTCATTTTTCATCAACTTTTCACATAATAGCTTCCCGGCTACACGCCCGGACTACGCACGCATAACGAGGTGAGACTAACGGAGGCTCTCGGAGCCTCGGAACACAGATAAGGCTTAAATTACATAAGATGACCTTTTGGGTCATCACACATGGCAATTTTGGTGGTTTTTGGAATACCTCTGGGCACGTTCGAGGATGAACGTATGTTTAAGTGGGGGAGAATGTAATAACGACCTGATCGGTCGTTCCGAAAGTTTAGCCCTGTTTCCCCTATTTTTGCTTTATTATGTGTTGTTCAGCTCTTTTATGTGGTGTTGGGACGGTTGGCTTGGGTCCGAAATTATTATGGAGAGGAATGAGACACTTAGGCCTCATTTGTTTGCACTTAATGAGGGTCTGAATCTGAATGAACTAGATGTTAGCCCATTAAATGCATTTGTTTTTTTATTTTTTAAAAGTCTGAATAGGTCTTAATGGGTCTGATTCGGTCAGACATTTGATCGAGTCTTATTTCGTTTCAGAGGTTAAAAATATCGAAAATACACGCCTCTTTTTTCGGTGTTCCTTTTCTCTCTCTTGAAATCAGGCTATTTCTTCTAAACCCAAAACAATTCTTTCACAATTCACACGTCTCTCTTCAAGGATCAAGCAGCCGCCGAATTCTTTTTCTGGGTAAGATTTTGAAAATTATACTTGGAATTCTCCATCTCGTTTCCACTTCTCTAATGGTAAATTCAGTTTTTAGTTTAGGGTATAACAAAACCCCTTTTAAAATACAATTGAGAAGGAGCTAAACTAGAAGGTTTTGCTTGCCTCTTATTTGTGTCTTGTTCTCACTTTTTAATTTGATTGAATCTCTGAATTTCTGTATTTTTTTTTATTTTGTTGAGATTCCAATTTTTTAAATCGTAAACCATAATTGGGGCGTGTTCTAAATTGTTAGCAATGTTTTTTTCTCTTTTGCAGATTCACATTGTCCCTTTTGAACCTTCTTTTGTTTTCCTCACGAATTGCATATTAGTGACTGAAATTAATTTCTCTAGTTGAAATATAAACCGTAATTGATGTTTATGAAGCTCGTCCAAAATTAAGAAACTTTACTATGACTATGATTCGATTAATGAAATTCTGTGTTGTTGAAATTAGAGCGGCTATAGTTTCTTATTTGGCTAGAATTCGGATAATGTATACATAAGTAAAATTGATATTTCGGTGCTTTCTTAATATTTATGTGCTATTGCTCTTGAATTATTTGTCATATGTTACGCGTTCTATAATTGAACCATGCTTTGTTTTGTTTATTCAAAAATAACTTCTTTACTTCCTCAATTCTTTCCTATTTTGTGTTTAAGATTATACCATTTACTACATCTTTCGGTCTTCAAACAGATTATTTGCTTAGAAATATACCACTTATCTTCATGGGTAGCTCAAGGTGAGGCTAGTAAAGCCTTCACTTTAGGCCCCAAAAATTTTGAGGCCCCAAAAAATGTTGTAAAATACGTAATAACACTTTGACTTAAACAATTTTAAACTTTGTAGAAAAAAGTATAAAATCTTTTTAAAAAAATAAAGAATATTTACTTTTTAACATAAGAAATATTCTAGAACTTCGAATTAAACTACTCAAATCTTTGTATTAGCAAATAAAATTTTTTACGTTAAGATCCAAGGTAATGCATTGAAAAGATATGGCTAACATTTACTAATTTGAATTAACACTTGATAATATAAATAGTAATAATATTACTTTGTTTCTTGGTTGTCTCTGTTTTTTTAATATTAGAGGATGTTTTGTAATCACTACAATCTTATATTTCAAATATGGAATCTAATGAATATGTAAGAGCGAGTTGGAAAAATATGGACGTGGTAAAAACGTTTTTAGAAACTTGTATTCAAGAAGTATCTTTAAATGGGAGACTTGGAAGTAGTTTGAAGCCGGATTCATGGAGAAAGGTTAAGTTAGTTCTGGAGACTTCTCATGGTTTTAATGTTACCCAAAAGCAGATGAATAATCACTATGATTATCTAAGAGAAAAGTATCAAGCTTGGTTGCCGATAACTAAAAAGACTGGCAATATTTATGATCCTGCAATTAATACCATTCTAATGTCTAATAGTGAGTGGGATGAGTACATAAATGTTAGTTCATTATCTAGTAAACTTTTCTTCTTCTTCTTTTTTTTTTGGTAGAAAATGGTTTCCGTGTATATTAAAAGTATGATCTTATATATTTGGATATAGGCTCATCCAAAAGCCAAGACATTGAAGAGTTCACCTCTATCCTTCCCGGATCTTTGTACAACACTTTTTGAGGGTGCTACTGCAACCGGCATTCATGGTTGGAGTCCAAGTTGTTCAATTCCCCGACCTGGTGTCTCACCTGTATCCACTAATATAGATTTAGATACCCTTGATGATGTTGAAGATCTACTTGGTGACAAAAATGATGGGACTTCTGTTAATTCTCCAGTTTCAATTGAAAGGAAAAATGCGGGAAAGAAAAGAAAAACAAAATTGTCTCGAGTAGAAATTGAAGATAAGATGAGTACTGCTTTGGAGATATTGATTAAAAAAATAGTGCGCCTAATGTTGAGGAATGTATGGTAAAATTAGAGGGACTTGGATGGGAAGAACTATTATACAGTGCAGCTGTTAGTATACTTTGTGAAGGTGATAGCTATAGACAAGCATGGATGCAAATGACAGAGGTCGACAAATTGGAGAGTTGGGTCAAAGCGATGGGGAAAAAAATGGGAATGCTTTAATTTTTCTAATTAATTAGTTGGAGTAAGTTTTAGATGTTGATTTTATGCAATATTTTTTTATTGTTTTTAACTAGTATCTATTATGAAATTTTTTGATACTATATTATGCTTTGAATAAATTTATTCGTGAAATACACTTTTTTAGTGTTTGGTTATGCTTGATGACTATAGAATAAACTTTTATAGTGACATTGTTGTGCTTCTGCAATTTCTTGTGCTTATAGAATATATTTCATGATGTGCTACCTATTGCTTATTATATTTTTTTCTTTGTTAAAACAGATTGAACATGGATATCAACGATCAAATATTGTTGTTGATGTGCTTGTATTGGTATGAAAATAGTTTTAGACTGGAGTATGATCAAAGAAATAAAGATCTAACTTCATCTTTATCTGGTCAAAAGTATACGTTAGAACTATTGTCGGGCAATAATCGACAATGTATATAGTTGATGCGCATGTCACGTGATGCATATGTTAGGTTATGTCAACATTTTAGGCACAATGGATGGCTCACAGATAGCAAACATATATCTGTCGAAGAGAAGATAGCAATATTCTTAACCATTATAGGACATAACGAGCGTTTTGTGGTTATTAAGAGAAGATTTCAACATTCTTCACAAAACAGTGCATAAGTACTTTCATGAAGTTCTTGACGCAATGATAAAATTTGCAAATGAGATGATAACACCTACAACATCTGATACGAATCTGAATATTCCTTGTGCTAGTAACAGGTTACGTAGAATTTTTAAGGTATTATTCATTATATTACTATTTTTATAGAATTTCACAAGAAATAATTTTTTTTCTTTAATTTTAACTTAAATTTATATATTGGCAGGGAGAAATAGGTGCACTAGATGGGACATTAATACATGCCGTTGTTCCAGCTAATCAACAGATCATGTACAAAGGAAGAGGAAAGGGTAAATGCTATCAGAATGTTCTGGCCATATGTGACTTCAATATGGTCTTTACTTATGTTTATGCTGGATGGGAAGGAGTAGCACATGATGCACGTGTTCTAACGAAAATAGTATCTAACCTAGAAAATAACTTTCCATTTCCTCCGGCTAGTAAGTGATACAACTTAAGCAATTGAAATGATATTTTAGCTTTTCAATATGATCACCTAACTCTTTTTTCTTTATGTCAGACAAATACTATCTATGTGATACGGCATATCCTAACACTCGAGGATTTCTAGCACCATATCGTAATATTCGATATTGGTTAGGAGATTATCATCGCAGGCGTGCTATAACTAAGGAGGAAAAATTTAATCACGCACATGCACAACTTAGAAATGTCATCGAGCGAGCTTATGGAGTATTGAAAGCAAGATTTCCGATATTGGACAAAATGCCTCCATATCCTATTGATATCCAAAGAGATGTTGTTATTGCATGTTTTTCGGTTAATAATTTTATCAGAAAGGAGCGCATCAATGATGATTTGTTTAATCAGTTTGATTTGCCTCAAGTAATATTTGACGAAGAGCAGCAACATGAAGAAGTATTGGGTGAAACTGATGGACCTAGCTGGACAGTTGAAGATTCTCAGATAATGAATGATATGCGCGAGCAACTCGCACTCAAACTAGTACAAAGAAGAGGAAGTTCTTGATAGTTTTTTACTTTAGTCATTTAAAATATTTTTTTAGTATTTAAATTTTAAAATTTGATCTGATTGTCAGTTAGTTTTTCAAATATTCTAATGTTTGAGCGTCTAAATTATAACTAGTTTTGAGTTTATTGTTTTAATTTGTTGGATAAGTTTGATTAGAAGATAAATTTACGCTCAATTTTTTTTTGGGTTACATTTCGTTACTACAATTGTTGTTATTATATATAATTTTCATTATAGTTCAAATAGTTTAACAATTGGATCTTACATAAAATATTGATTTATATTTTATAATATTTTAATTTATCTCAAATAATAACTTTTTTTGTTCAAGTTAATATTTTCACTAATTGATATAATATTTAACCACTTTTTTCTTTGAATTGTATATGTTTTTATCTTGATATATATATATATATATATATATGTATTCAGATGTTGAAAAACAAACAGTCTTAATCATTCAGTGTTCAGATCTGTATACCATGTCTTAATATTCAGACGTGCATTCAGATTCAGACGTCTTAATCTTAAAAAAAACAAATGAGGCCTTAGTCACTTAAGTTGGCGTATTAGTTAGAAAAGTCAATCGAAAGTTGACTTATAGGTATACGACCTCGGAATGTGGATTTTATGGCTCGAATAGCTTCTTTAGTGTGAACAACTAATTTTTCACCACACCCAAATTCTATACTATTTTGGTGTAAATATTTCTTTTAGGTCTAATCTTAATATTTAAATTTTTATCTTACTCTTAATAGGGTTTATTTAAGAAAAATAAAAACAACAAAAAAATTCACATTATTAGAATATAAGATTTGCTCCTATGTTTAAATAGAAGAAAATTTATATATATATAAAACTTCATTTTTTCTAAATTAAATGTAAGTTATAATAGTACTTTTCTTAGTATAATTTTAACTATAGTGTAAATATTTAGTTTTCTTATGTATATGATATCTACATACCAAAGTAGTTGGCTAATAATTTTAGATATGTAATTTACTCTCTTCTCTTCTCTCTCTCTCTCTCTCTCTTTCTCTCTCTCTCTCTATATATATATATATATATATATATATATATATATATATATATATATATATATATATCCTTCTAACTAAAATTTGAATAAGCTATGGTATTTTTTTAGTGTCATTAGATTATATGTAAATATTTAATTTTTCTTATAAATTTGTAAATCTAGAGTCAGTTAATTAATATTTTTGTCCTAGTATTTTTATTGAAATTTTACTTTTAAAAAAAAAATAACTAAAATTAAAATTTGAAACACCCGTAACTTTTTCCAAAGTTTAGGCAGATTTTTTCTTTAAAAAAAAATATATTGCAAATTACCCATGATCCCCAATTCCTCCCCAACTCCCTAACCTCCCCCCACTTTGCACGTCTCTCACCACTTTCCCCTTGCACACACTCAATTCCTCTTCTTCCCTTTTAAAACCCACGTTCTCCATTCAAAGTTTAAAAAAAAAATACTGAGATAAAAAAAAAAGATATATATATATATATATAAAGAGATACCAAGAAAAGAGGGGGAGCAAGAGAAAAACGACAGTCACCCCTAAGAAAATCCCTCTGCGTACTTCTCACACATTCCAGTTCTCCTCAAATAAGTCAATCTATCTATACACAAACACACACACATGTAGAGGAAGGAAAAGATAATCATATTTGTGGATAGATTTTGTGGGAAAAGGCAGTGAAGAACTAGTGTTTAGGAGTTCTTCATTCTACTTCTCTTATCTTTCTGTTTTCATTGAGAATCAAAAAATAAAAATAAAAGAGATAAAAAGAAGAAGAAGGTGTTTCTGTTTTTGCGTTAATTGGGTTTCAAACTTGTCAAAAAAAAAATGCTATGCTTCGTCAATTTCGATTTCGAAATTTTGATTGAGACATTTTGAGTCGAGGTTCAAGTTGCCGTTCGAAACTACGTTTGTGATTCCCGTCCGCGATTCTGGTGTTGAATTAGTTGCTGTCATTTTTGGGCCGAGTTTTAGAGTCGGAATTTGTAATTGATTCTTCGCAATTTCTGCTATTAAAGAGACCTCGCTTAACATGTTCATCTTTACTTTTCCTATCTTTGCCTAAGCTTGCTTGAAATGGATCGAGTTAACAGTGAGACCTGGTTATTAGTTTTCTTAGTACCGAGTATAGAATTTAATAATTTTTCCCTTTACTTCACTGTGATTTCAATAATAAATAAGGTCATACAATTCAGAAAGTTGGTAATAGATAATTGGAAAAAAAAAAAGAAAAAAAAGAAAATGCTTACTGTTATCTAATGATCCATTGTTTTGTTAGAAGATCTTCACGGAAAGTGGCCGTTATTCATGTTTAAGAAAAAGTTAAAGAAGGAAAAGTTTCTCTTTTCCATAAATTCAATAACTGTAGGTATAGTATTAAGTTACTTTCTTTACTTTTAGTTATCATACTTGAGAATTGAGACAGTAATGAGTAATGACATGAACTTCAGGCCTTCACAAGTAACTTTAGACTAATTTAGGAAAACAAACAATTTAGAAACACGTTACTATGCTTTAGGCGTGTATTAATAAATAAATTATCGTGATTATGTACACGTTCCCGTGACATAGATACAATTTTTTTTAAAATAAATAAATAAATAAATAAATCAAGGTTTGGCGAAGTAATCCCAATAAGTGTTATTAATTGTGTACACGTACGCGTGACATGACTCTTGACACCCCAAATAAAATGAATATACATATGCGTGATTTGTTTTAAGATAATTCCTTAGTCATGAATTAAGTCCAATCTCTTAGTTCGTCTAGGATGTGGTGTTATAATGTACTGACTCAAAAACACTAACGTCCCTAATATTTATGAATTATGATTAGTATAACCTTTTTAGCACTGTTGCATTTCCATTTTTCGTCATTAAGCGAAATTGTTTTGAGTTCATTTCGTGAGCACGTAGACAAGAATTAGTTGTAGCATAAATTGCCTGATTAATCTTTGCCTGAATAATCTTATTAATAAAGTGTGATTAATTGTGTACACGTACGCGTGATATGATTCTCGACGCGTTGAACGAAATGAGTACATGCACGCGTGACTTATTTCAAGATAATTTCATAATCATGAATAATCGAGTAGTTAGAAGCGTTAAAGATAAAATGCACATAGGTCCTAAAATGAGTAATTAAACAATTTAAGCCAAATATAGATTGTAAAGCGACCGTGCTAAAACCACGGAATCCGAGAATACCTAACACCTTCTCTCGGGTTAAAAGAATTCCTTACCCGGTCTTCTGGTTTCGCAGACTTTCAAACATAGTCAAATTTCCTCGATTTGAGATTCTAAAATAAATGGTGACTCGGAACACCGTAAATAAATAATTCCGAGTGGCGACTCTAAATTTAAATAAAATATTCTCATTTCGATTATGTCACTTAAATTGGAAAAACTCCCTTATCCCCTTCGGGAAAAAGGAGGTGTGACAGCTCTGGCGACTTTGCTGGGGAAAATAACCCAGAATCTCTGGTTCAGGGTTCAGAATTTGAGCTTGTAATGTGATTTATACTTGGCTTTATTAATTTGATGTTATTATATATTTTTTTTGTACCTTATGTGCTAATTCCCGCTTATTTATCGCTTTGATATTATTTGAACTATATTAAACAGCCTTCTTACGCATCCCTTCTGATTCTTCTGAATTTATGGTGCACACGTGCGCATGGCCCATTTTTCTGTTTGAAGTCATACTAATTAGAACGAGGTTGTGGTTCAGTAACTAGGTCGGGTAGACTTTCGTGCTCCCGGTACGTTGCCCCCACCTCGGCTCGAGCTGTCCGCTTGGGTAAGCCAGGTCTAAAACACTCCCCTAGGATTTAAACCTAGAATAACATAGCCTCATGCCGGATCCCTAGTAGGAACGTCTGTTTGCACATGTGCATTTGACTTTGGGGGACTCAACACAGGGGTTGGGTCCGTCTAGGACAAGTGTACCCGAGAATTACAAGACCATCCTGATGCATCTTATGTGCTACTTGTGCATTATGTTTGATTCAGTTTGTGCATGTTGACCGGTTTCTAAAAAATATATATATACAAAAACAAAAATATAAATATAAAAATTGAAGGAAAACTATAAGGGAGAATACAAGAGCAAGAAAATTTACCCGGTTTTTGAAAATTCTCGGTATTTACCCCGAAAAGATTATTACAAAATAAGCATGAATTTTCAAAAAGTGTCATCCTATTCTTGAAACATTCACTGAACTACGCAGGTCTGATTCTCACCGGATGTGAGATACGTAGGCAACCTCCATAGGGTCCAGCCCCATTTTTACAAAATAATTTTTAAAAAAAAAGGGAGGGGTGGGGGGGAATGTGTCTAGTGTTTTTTTTTAAGAAGACCCAAGTTCGGTTAATCCCAAACCGTTTTTGTCGGAATAGCCTTAGAACATCTTCATAATTGTCGAAAGGGCTAATCTCGCAAGAAGGACATGTCTGTCAATTGGGCATCACTTTTACCATCATGACCATCCCGACCCTAAAGCTATCTTTGGAAGTACGAAGGGGCCATAATTACAAAAATAACCACCCTCTCTTTGATTTTTTAAAAATTGTGTTATATAAAAAAGATATGTTTTACAAAATGAGTGCATTGGTTCTGTCTTTTGAGACTAGTGTCAACCCTAACCTTAACCACCCACAGGTATATAATGAGCACTATCCAGAACACACCATTGACAGTTGTGGTCAGAAATGGGTCACTACGTATCTGAGAGCCCTCACAGGTATTATGAAAGTTAAACCACGCGATGATTTGATTGAGGCACTAGTGACTTTTTGGGACCCTGTTCACAATGTCTTCCGCTTCTCCTATTTTGAACTTACTCCTACTTTAGAAGAAATAGCTGGATATTCCGATTGTAAGGATTTGAGTACAGAAGCTCATATTCCCGAAGGCTCCCTCTGTACACCGATTCTACGGTCTTCTGAACATCAATAATCAAATCAGAAAGACCAACATAGTCAAAGGGTGTTGTTCTTTCTACTTCTTGTATTCTAGGTTCGGGCAGACAAATGGGTTTGAAATTAATGAAAAAGGCCTAACCAACAAGCAGGACAAGTACACGTGGCAGATTCACCGTCCCTTTGCCTCATCGTGGCTTTTCTAGGAGTCATGGTCTTCCCAAACAAAGAGAGAACAATTGATATCCGCATAGCCAGGGTCGTACATGTCCTTACTACCAAAGAACATCACACTCTTGCCCCGATCATTCTGTCAGACATTTATCGGGCATTGACTTTGTGTAAGTCCGGGGCAAAATTCTTCGAAGGGTGCAATATTTTGTTGCAAATGTGGTTGATTGAACATCTCCGACATCATCCCAAGTTCATGCAGTATGGTCCGAGCAAGGATAATTTCATTAAGAGTTACGAAGAAAGAATAAAAGATTATAACTCTCCAGAAGGAGTGGAAGCTTGGATATCCCACCTAAGATCCTTAAATGCAAGTCAAATTGAGTGAACTTTGGGATGGCTCCCGGTAAGAGAGGTGATACACATGTCGGCCCTAAAGAGTTATTTGTTGTTATTGGGTTTGAGAAGTGTCCAACCATATGCGCCACAGAGAGTCCTAAGGCAGCTAGGAAGGTATCAAGTGGTTCCTGATGATGAAGATTTGAGTGCACAAGTGATTGAGCTACACCCTGAAGCCNGCTTGATGATGAAGATTTGAGTGTGCAAGTGATTGAGCTACACCTTGAATCCCCACTCCCTGAGGCTTTAATCCATCAAATTTTGAATGGTGTTCGCTACTTGAAATATGATACCCAAGTGCTAGATCCTGCGAAGGGTGAGATAGATCCGGGTTATGCTAAGTGGTTCGAGAAGAGATTTCGCGTGGATGATGAGCAAGAACCCGAGCCCAAAAGACCCGTAAAAATTCCACATGTTCAACCCTTTGAAGATAAAATCCAAGAACGGTTGGCTTGGGGTGAAAAATAAAAGGGATACAAAGCAACTATTAATGCCCTAGAAGAAAGCTTGAGAAACCTCAATTTTGAGAAAAACATATTAGTACAAGAATCGGAGGGTGAAAAGAAGAGTTTGATCCGTTAGAATGAAGCCCTCCGTGTTCGGCTTCAATAGATGAAGAAAGCCTGTGAAGTGCCTGTGAGAAGTTGGAAAGACCAGAGAACTATAGCCAATCTGATGGAAAAAGGTGCAAGATTATGATTCCATTTTGGCAAAGACTGAAGAGGAGTTGGACAAAGCCAAGGAAACAATCGTACAGTTAAGTGAGAAGGGTGAATCAAGTAAGGAGCACCAAGCAACAAAATTTGAAGAAGAGAGGGCTCAATTCGATAGAGAGAAGGCCCATTGGGTATGTTCTAAGCTCAGCTCCATGCACAATTAGAAGAAATGAGAAGGTACAATAGAGAATACCAGCATGCAGATTTTGACAGGGAGAGGGCTCAGGAGAGACTCGAGCAGGCTAGACTTCGGGCTCAATTGGAGTCAGCTTTAGATCGCGAGGGCCACATAAGGGAGATAGCCACCACTCGTCAGCAGCAGTTACAAGATCGAGACCAGAATTTTCAGTATTTCAGAGAGCAAGTCCATGATTTGGCTGTTTATACTGCTCAAAGCTATGTGAACTGCCAAGGGATGGATTATGAGAAGTTTTTGGAGCATGCACCTACTTTTGCCCGTCATCTTGCA